>JAODKN010000001.1:48497705-48517338 GCA_026774425.1 Petrocephalus zakoni | reverse complement strand
CCGCCCCATACTCAATCTTGATCTGTTACATCGCCAAAGTTAATATTTTCCACTGTTCTCATGCCGAAGTTGGAGCGTTGATTTTTTTTCTTTGGTTTAACTATATTAAATGTTGCGTTAAAGTGTGTGCGCATATCTGTGCTACTGCGTAGACAGTATTTCAGCTGATTTCATCAGTGCTTCGTTGCATCTCCGGAGCAATGGCACATGGGTTTGTGGGGAAGCTGGATAAGAACCCATTGCACTGTCTCTCCTAGGAACACCATTTGCAGAGAGCCATTTCGGCACAGCAGGTCTTCAGGGAGAAGAAGGAGACTATGGTCATTCCAGTGCCCGAGGCTGAGAGCAACATCACCTATTATGACCGTCTGTACAAGGGGGAGTTCAGGATCCCTAAACAGCTCATCCACATTCAGCGTGAGTGACCTTTGACCTGGAAGATGCTCCACGAAACAAATTCTATTTTACTTGGATATTTTTGCAAATGGAGTGTTGCAAATCTGTTTTTATTTAGACAGAAGCTGTGTTATTTTCTCCATCTGATCTGTAACAGATGGGATAAGGAGTGTTGAAGATTAGTGCTCCTTTACGCTCCATCATGCACAGAGGTATAATCAGTCCTTGTCTATTCCTCCTCCAGCATTCAGCCTGGACAACGAACAGCCTGATTATGACATGGACTCTGAGGACGAAACACTCCTCAACAGACTGAACCGAAAGATGGAGATAAAGCAGGTCCAGTTTGAAAACATGGTGGACAGGCTGGAGAAGGCTAGTGCAAACCAGGTACTGTGTTTGCATGGTCATGTGAAGGTAGTCCTCTCTGCATTTACCTCTGCCGGAGACCTGGCTGCTTATTCTAAAGAACCATCCAATCTTTATGCAGATTGTCAGTTTTCAAGAAGCCAAATTGTTGCTAAATGAGGACGACTACCTTCTCAAGTCTGTGTATGACTACTGGGTGAGGAAGCGGAAGAACTGCCGAGGGCCGTCACTCATCCCGCAGATCAAGCAGGAGAAGAGGGACGGCTCCACCAACAACGACCCATATGTGGCCTTCCGCCGGAGAACAGAGAAGATGCAGACCAGGAAGGTGAGGGAGTCGTTATCCCAGCACCACTCTTAGCCCCTGTCATGTCCCACCGCACAGTATTCATTTCTTCTGTATTGCTGTGAATGTCACCCCCTACTAGAATCGCAAGAATGACGAGGCCTCCTATGAGAAAATGCTGAAGTTGAGGAGGGAATTCAGCCGGACGGTGACCATCTTAGAAATGATCAAAAGGCGAGAGAAGTCCAAACGAGAGCTTCTGCATTTGACCCTGGAGGTGGTAGAGAAAAGGTGAGAGCCTCTCAGTGTTTCTCTGCTAATGCACTTCTGTGCCCTTTGTGGTGTGAATATGGCCTCAATATCCAGGTCTGCTGCAAAGGAAAACCTTTTTTTCCCACATTTGTGTGTTTGTAGGTATCAGCTTGGGGATTTTGGAGGGGAAATTCTTAATGAAGTGGCTGTTCCGCGAACAGAGAAACCTGTCTATAGTATTCCATCTCTTTCAAATGGAAACCATCACAAAATAGAAAATAAAATAAAGGTAATTCTCTCAATTGTTAAATGAATCCAAGCTTTGTCATATGGATACATGGCAGTAATTATGTTTGACCCAGATAACCATAGTTGCAGATTGAATTGCAGTGTTTAGTAGAATGGGTATTGTTCATTATTTTCGTTTTGCAGCATCAACCCCACATCTCAATTAGGAATGACTCACATTTTGAGGTTCGACCAAAGAAGAAACATCACATTAAAAAAGTGAAACTCGACACCTTCCGCCAGCCCCGGGTTGATCAATCCACAATTGGCAAGTGTGATATCAAGCAGTATGACTTCCACAGCTCCGGGGACGAGGACTTCCCACAGGTGAGTGCATCCTGAATACCCCTCTGCTGTTTGGGTGTCGTCTTCATTTGCCAACTTAATATTTGGTGCTTTCAGCCATTGTCATTTTTCTGCAGAGCTTCACCTTACTGTTAGCCCCCTCCATACTTTTCCACATGCTTCACTTGTGCTGTATTCTCCCTCAGGTCCAGTCTCCTGCATCTGAACCAGACGAGGAGAACGACCCCGATGGGCTTTTTGCTTTCAGAAGGAAAGCTGGATGCCAGTATCATGCTGTGAGTTACTTTGTAATTTTTTTTAATGCATTTCACCGTCAGGTGGTAATGCTTAAAATCTGGTGGATGAATTATGTTTCATGCATTAAAAGCTGTCTTGTAGCACCTGTGGATGTCTTGTATCACCCGTGGATGACAAAAACTAGTAACAAATAGAACAGTTCAGCTACGTGTTTGGCAAGTTGTGTAACCACCCCCCCCCACCTGGCCCCTCTGCAGCCTCTGGAGCGAAGCAGCAGCCTGTTATGGGATCACCCTGAGTTGGCTGGGATGTCGCCGCTGCCCTACAGGCACTCCCATGTGCTCCTGTCCGTCCCCCGCCATTGTCTGGGTCTGGCCCGGCGAAGGGTGGGCCGTGGTGGCCGGTATGCTGACCCCTCCTTTGTGGGAGATTCGCACATTTAGAATCATCTGTGGTGTTGCTGTTTGTCTCTTTCGGTTTGTGGTTGATCCAGAAAGTCACAGGAAACATGTTCCATCTATTCCCAGGGTTATTCTGGACCGGGCATCATCAGAACATGATCAGATCCTGAAGCAGCTGGACCCTGAAGTGTTTACCTCCAGTCCTGATGGTGCAGCCTCCAATTTTATGGACCCTTCCACATGGACAAATGCTTCCAGAACACTTCCTGGGCAGGCCAGCTCGCTTGTGGAGATACTAAGCAATATTAAAGCGTGTCGCTGGCGGTGCTTCCGGCCCCGGTCAGCGCAGCACAAGGATGGCAGCAGGACAAAAGCAAGCCTGAATGAGAGCAGCAGGGTGTCAGGAGCGTCTCCTACTGCTCTGAGTACTTCCAGAAAAGGTACGTCAGGTAGGCAGCCAGCTGATGGTTTATTTGTTGTGTTGCTGAGTGTGGAAGGGTTTGAGTTTGGCTGCTGAGGTATTCAGCATGTCCTGTAGGACTGGTTCATACTTCATGAACATGCCGTAGTGTTGGTTAACGTCTGTGATCCCAAATGTTAGGTTTTCAATAAATATATTTCAGATGAAATTAAAAAATCAAAACAATAATAGCACTGATGCAAAAACATACACAAAAGTATATAAGTTTGCAGTACAAATGTATTTTATTTTAGTTTTTAGGCATCTGGGAGTTTCTGACTTCCAGCTCATTTTCCCCTTGCCAATGAATGATTGGGCTTGGCCTGCATCACTGAGCAGAGCATCCTCGCAGCCTCCCTTGTTTCAGTTTTCAAATGTTGCTCGCCCTCATGTGCAGCCCCCCTATGCGGTGTCCCAAGTCAGCCCCTTTGATGATTCATGATGTCACGATACCAAGTTTAGTAGTCTGTACCAATAAAAGTAGAATTACATGATTCTCCATACCCAGTTCCATACCAAGTTTAAAAAAAAAAAAAACTAAATGTTAACTTAGTTAAACTCCTTTATAAAAAATGTTTGAACATTATAAAATGGCATTTCTTTAAAAAAAAAAAGTAACAATGGTACAAAACGGAATACATTACTATGATGTATGTGCAAGTAGTGCAACAATTTTCAGATCGTCAGCTGTAAATGTGGCACAATGATGGGACACATACTGCAGAAAATGCATTACTGCAAATTGCTCAGTGTGATTATCTTAATGGTGTCCTAATGAAGAGATGCTTGGTCATCCCGCACCTTTGGGGACCTATATATAGGGACTGTATACGGTGTACATATAGAGTAACTAAAGTGGCCCGATTGCAAGAAGAGGGCTCCTTCAGACCACGGACAAACATCCCCGTGTGCACTGTTAGAAAGCCACGCGTTAACTGAGACTGTGCAGTGGATCCCCCTGTCTTCCCATCTAAAGTTACTGCTGGTCTTTATGGAGAAGTTGAGGCCTTGGTTAAAAAATTCAACTACCTAACTGAAATGTTCACACGAACCAGCAGGTAATTATGTGAGATGTTTGTATTTGTGTGAATTAATTGGCCCATCTCAAGGGGACTTTATTAAAATGAATATGAAATGCCAGGATTTGTTTTTCTTTCGGGAATATCCATTTCTGCTTTCTTCAGGTAGATCGATACATCACCGCCATAAGGTGAACTAAATTGAATTCCGTTAATGGACGCAAATGTAGTCGTCCCACAGTTATGTATGATCGTTGCTGTATTTTCTCCATAAGTGTTAGCCGAACCCCCCTGTGGCAGCCTCACTACTTGTCCTGACACTCAGACTTCGAGGTTCAGTCCGGAGAAGGAGGACTGAATCTCCAAGCAGACAAGCTGAGGATTGGGGCCCAGACAGGGCGAGGGGGGCGAGGCTGTTTACAGCAGCCAGCTCAGTCAGGGAAGTATCACAGTGTGGAGAGTCGATCGCTGCGGCTGGGCTGCACAGTCTGACAGCTGCAGCAGGGACTCACTTATGATCTGACCAGTCCAGATTCCAGAAGCAAATTTCCACTGCATTGTTTGTCCTGTCCTTGTGGTTCTGCAGCATGTAAGGATAGACTAGAACATTTGCAAGCTTATAAACTGCCCCATCAGTTTTGTTAAAATGGCAGCCTCGGTACATACACTGCCTACTCCAAAAAAATGAATGTTGTCATGTTTTCCCAATTTTGGTATTGTAAGTATCAGTTCTGGTGATATCTCTAATGATGATAAATAATGTCACAGTTGCCACATGCACCGTAGCCAGGTGGCGATGCCGCGTCTGGGTGAAGTATGAACCAGCCTTAAGTAGGAATATAAAAGCATATTGGTCTCATCCAGTCCGGCAGAGCATCACACCTGCGCAAGGTCCCCCCCATCTGCTTTACCCGGGCTACTGCTGACCTTTTCCCAACTACAGTCAGGCCCGCTATTAGGTTCTGCATTACACCGGCCTACAAGTCATCTTTTGATCTGTAATTTTTATTTTATTTTATTTTTTATTACTGCCCAGGCCAGCTGCCCTCTTGGGGGCATTTTCATGGTTTTGTTTTCTGTGGACAGCTCGTGGATCTCTCTAATCTGAATCTGTAGTAGATTAATATACCAGGTCTTACTGTATTCCTGTGTCCCTTGATGTCTGTCTTGTTGGGGTATGCGTTGCAGTAGTTGCGAACTTGCTAATTTTGTAATGAAGTCAAACTCCTGAACAAACATGCAGCTCAGCATTGGCCCCCAGTTTCAGACTTTATTTTAAACTCAATCTGCCAAGTGGACATGATTGTGCCAACAAGTCATAAATGTTGCCAAAATTGAAAAACATCTTACTTTGTGGTTATTTTGCTGGGCCTTAAGATGCCTCAGCCCCCCCACCACCACCACGTAAAACATCCCAAACCTGCAGAAAGCTGATAAGTCTGCCTTTTTCAGCCTTAACAATTAGCGTTGGCTGTAAAGCTCCATACTGGAGAAGGTGCAGATCTGCTCCGGTGATCCGGAGGTCAGTGCACTGTTATTACCCATGGAGAATGCATAGACATGCAGCCAACTCCTGTCTACCTCCAGGCCAGGCGTGCAAAATTGTGATTGCACAGGGTGTTGTTCAGTCTGTCACAATGGCACACTAGTCATCGATGCATATGTATACCGCTGATATGTCTGAAAGCATTTGGGCCAATTAAGCTGACCTGAATTTGAAATGAGCAGAATAAAATTTCCATGGTATTTGTTTGTTTTGCCACTCTGTTGTAAATGTCTCGCCACCATCTGTCATGGTTTGCTCCCCCCTGTCATTGGCTAGCAGCAGCAGTCAGGAAGTTCTCTCTCTCTGGTGGTTTTGTGTGTGTTGTACCTGAGGGTTTTTTCCCCCTCAGTAGGCCTGTCTGAAGCCCATGTCCACCATTCCTTTCGCACTATCTCACTCCTCTCTATGCGCCTTGAGTACTGGATTGTCTTGACTGGGCTTGTCAGACTAGGCTGTGGATGCCTCTGAATGTCTTAATGTCCAGTGCAGTCATCATGTTTTCTGCATGACGGTAATACAGAGCACAGCCCTGTGTTATGCAATTGCGTGACTGACGGAAATTGCCAGTGATTTTTTTTTTTTGTCAGTGTTGCAGAATGGAAAATTCCATTTTTACTACTTTACTGGAAATCTGCAATGTTTTGCTTTAGAATTGTCTTTTAAATTTTGCATTCAGAAACAAAGTACAAAGAGGCTACGTTGTACTGTCATGTGTGCATCAGTCAGACTGCTGCTGGACCTGAAAGCTCATTTTGAATTACCAGTTGAGTTTTTAATGTCTGAACATGTTAAAGATGAACAATACATAACAGCACCATCTCGTGGCTGCGGAGTATTATGCTTCTGCACCCTCAAGATGTAAATTTACGTATAGGTGGCACAGACTCACAGCTTTTGTTTTCCTGTAGCAACAGGCAGCATAACAGAAGAGCAGTTTCAGACACATCAGCAGCAGCTGGCACAGATGCAGAAGCAGCAGCTGGCACAACTACAGCAGAAACCGCTGTGCCCGGCGCCGTCACAGCCCCAGCGCCGCAGCACACAGGTATAATTGCTGGTGGAAGTTGAGTGGTCATGAGTGAATTATAATAAAGATGTCTTTGCATGAAGTCATTTGACACATACTGAAATCACTCCTCAGCGTCTCCCCTCATGTCAGTGAGACTTTAAAGAGGACTGTCGTAGGCTCATGTGCAGTTTCCATTCTGTCCCAGGTATCTGCTACATCTGACTGCATGTCAAAGACCCTCGATTCTGCCAGCGCCCAGTTTGCTGCATCGGCTGTGATTTCGTCCCCAAGTGCAGCGGGCAGCGAAGCCAGTAAGGAGGGCGCCCACCACATCGCCAGCGTCAACGGACTCTTCCATACGTCAGGTGCGTCATCCTGGCGGGAGTCTGCTGTTCTGTTTGGTCTACCAGTGAGTTCTGGATCTCTCTGTCCACCTGTGAACTTCTGCAGCTGTTCCTCCTGATGAATGAATGTCCAGCTGTTGTTTATCTTCAGTACTGTGATCTTGAGGGTGAAATTGATATCTTTCTGTCTCTCCCTCCCTCTGTCCTCCAGGGACTTTCAAACCTCCGCATTCCACCAGTGTGTCAGTGAGCGGCGGCCCCCTGCCATGTGCCCCCGTCCAGCTGTTACGGACTGTTCCCAATGGTGGCTCAGGCCAGCTGCTGCCCACACTGTACACCAGCGGCCCCCAGTCCCTCCCGGTGGCAGGTGCCGCCCACCTCAGTAGCGTCACAGTGGTGTCCCCTGTCAAGCAGCCCCTCAGTGCTCGAGCCCCCACCCTATCTCCATCTGCCTTAAAGCTTGCCACTGTCGCCACCACCCTGGATCGGGTGGTCAAGGTCACGCCCGGGAGTGCCATCAGCACCATGGCCAGGTCAGACCGTGTTCCTGTTTAATGCTGACTGTGGTATCAGTGATCTAACCCATCTGTTTCCTCACACCACAACTGTATGTGGATGGGCATGGGGAACAAATTTATGGTATTAAAGAATGTCAACTGTGTGAGATCTAAGGGCCGGTGTGTTTTTGGGATAACCTCTAGATCACCTGGTGTGAGGACTCTTTGGCCAATAAGTCCTCTAATTATTAACCTAATTAGGGAATTGTAGCAAAAACCCACATACCCAACGGCCCTTTCTGCCCACCCCTTTCTAAGGCCTGGAGATGCCCTGACATGCTCTAGCCTTTCTGTACATGTCAGCAGCGCAAAACTTAATGATTCAGTCTGACCTATATCTTTGTTTTCAGCACAAATATAGCTACAATAACATGGTGGCAGTGTATTGTCAATATTTTATTTTCCTTTTATGTTTTTTTTTTTTTTTAGAAATATAGAATACATATAGAAATAAACATTTTGCAAAAACTGATTTTAAGAACATGCTAGAATGTCAAAAATCACCAGTTGGTCAATATTCAGCACACTTTGAATCATCGACCATTGAAGGCACAAGTCATTCACAAATTCCTTTTAATAGAGAGCCATTTCTTAAGTACGTCCCTGTTTCTGTTCAGTTGTCTCTATCTCTGCAAACAGTTGTGGTCATGATTATGAATGAGATTCACCTGGGGAACTCCCCATACCCAAGTCAGCCTGTCAGCCTGTTATTGTAATCATTTGTTTTCTGTTTCTTTAAAGCAATAGGAATGATAATTAGGGCAGGATGGGCAAAGAACTATTTTAGCATAATCTAAAATATAGCTTAAGAACGATCAGCTTGTTTTGCGCCATTATTTAAAACCTTTTCTTCTTCGTACAGTCCTTTTTGCTGTCGCAGTCTTCATCGGAGGATGAATTCATTATATCACCACTGTCAGGACATGAACTTGTTGCTGGGCTTCCTGACAGCGTGCCATTTTAATAATAACAAATACAAACTGCCTGATTTCATGTGCAGTTTAAGTCATTCTCGCTCAGTGTTTTCACGTGGCTTATCTCCACCTCAAAGTCATCATTGGCATAACAATTGTGGGCATGTTCGGCAGCTGATTATCTTAATTTCATATAAAAGTGGACACGTGTTTGTTGAGCGGGCATATTTGAAAGATGCATGGTTTGTAATATTTTTCTTAAGTTTGTCTAACATGAACAAGCGGCGTTATTTAGGTCGTCACGCACTTCAGAAAATCTGCTTTGAGAGGGGAAAAAAAATAAAGGAGCATTGTGAAGTGAACACATTTTATGAAAACGCTGATTTATTGTGTTGTGAATACATTTTAAAGTAGATTAAGGTTTCTGATGATAAAAGTATTTTTTGAACATAGTTTCGCACATTAGCACCTTAGTCTGCTCCAGGGGTTTAAGCACTGCTCTCAAGGGTACTTCAGCAGGGACTTTAACTGCTACCCCCCCCCTGACATAAGGGTCAGGACACTGTGCCTGTGAAGAACGTTCAAATCTCAGTTGCTTCTTTGATCCTGCTTTCCCCAAAAAAAAAAAGTTTGTCTCTTGGGATGAATAAATGTAAAAAAAATATGCCCCCCAATCTCACTACTGAAGGTATTGGTCTCTCTTCTTCTCTTCCTGCAGGGAGAACAACGAGCCAGAACGCCTGGCTCTCAATGGGATATCTGAGAGCACAGTGGCGATGGAGGTGACATAGCTGTCTGGGCTGGAGCTGCGTGACTCTCTGCTCTCCCACGGACCTGTCCCAAACCACAGCATATCAGAATATCAATAAGACCTGTCTATATATAATTGTACATTTTTGTAAAATCGGGAATATCACTACTTTGTAAAATAGTATATTTGTATCATTAGTACATCATTTCTTGTTACTTGAATTCTAGGTATTTGTCGTTATGCTTTTGCACTTGAAAATGCAACTGAATGGAGGAGATAAAATGCAGGCGTTCGTTTCGGGGATCGCAAGCATGAATGCAGATCCCACGTCACTTGTTTTAACTATTTATTTTGCAATGTTTACATTTTGTACAAATCAGATTTTTTGTGTCTATGAAACATTGACGTAGTTAGCATACAAGTTGTACTTTTTTTTCTAAAGACAAAGTACTATAAGCCTGATTAATTTGGTTTCACAAATTGAATAGATTGAATATCTAGTTCAGTGGCATTTTCATGAAGTATTTTCTATATTTCTTTTCAAAGGGGTAACGGGGCTGTTTCAGCTGTTTTATTACTTTTTTACTTTGTTTCGTTTCAGTGTAGGAGTCTCTGTAATACGTTCTCCAATGTAAAGACGAGCTGTTGTATCCATAGGGACCTATTTATTTAACTTTTTAAAGAAACGGATTTGCATCATACATTCACAGTCTGCAAATGTAAAAAGAAAAACAAAAAATTTTTTTAATATATTTGCCTTTTTAAACATATGGGTTAAGCCAATAAATATTACACAGGTATGGATAGTTGTATCTGTCGTTTATCTGGTGTAATCATGCTGATTATATTTTTTGACTCTCCTCTGCCAAACCTTTAGGGTTTGGCATATGCATTGAGATTTTTTTATTTTGTCCACAATGCAAGTAACAGATTAGGGGGAAAAGTCTGATCGTCATCAGGATCATTACAGTGCCGGTGATTTTGTGAATTCCTGTAAAAACCCTTAGGAACATGTTTTGAAGATATTATTTTGTGTGCCACTTCAGACAAACCTTTTCCCTGTTACTTGGAGTAATGAAGAAAAAATGCAGGGGAATTAAATTATATATATATATATAAATATATATAAATATATATTTATATATATATAAATATATAATAGGATGTTGTATGAATGTCTCTTTTCCTCATTTGACAGAACACAATTTTCATTATTAAAATAACGTTAAAGTACACATTGGTGTGTCCTTAATTTGTACTAAGACCTGGATATTTCAGCTGTTTTTGTCATTTCGGAAACGCTTTTCGATCAGACTGGTTCTTGCAGTCTTGCAGTGATACTTTTTATCAAACACTAGATGGCGTTACGTTCCCGTTACTGGTGCAACTAAGAAAATACACTGGTGTGTTTTATTACTGGTAATTTGCAGTAGCACTCTTGAAACGTTATATTTTTAAATATAATATTTTTGAAGTATATATAATGGGTCCACATATCACTTTTGTATTGAGATTTAGTTTAGGAACGTACGGTGTTAATGACGCATCGTAATAGCTTTTCCTGTGAAATTGTAGCATTTTCATAATGATTATTATTTAGCATTATTCATACAGAAGCTTATTAAAACAAGTACGTAGGTTTGGCTATGGACGGTCAGGACATGTCCCTACCAAATCGTGGTAGAACCGGAGGGCGGGGTATTCGGAACCGATTTGGTCCCTACTAACGCTGAAACCAGTCTTACGCCCTTGTGTTAAAGATCAGATTACTAATCTCACCATTTTTTCCGACAAAATTTCATTTTGTATTGTGTTTATAGTTTTTAAATATGGAAATATAACTGCGGAGTATTAAAATGAAATCGGGTAATGCTATTTTGCCATGTGCACAGAAAAACTACGAAATCCATAATTCCATAGTCTTTAATAAATACGCATGCGTCCTGGTCGAGTGACGTAATCGAAGGCGATGCGAGCTCTGCTGGAGGTGCGATGCAAGGTAGACGGACCTGAGGACAGCGCCTGGTGCTGAGGCAGGATGGCATCGCTTGCACTGGGATGCGGATTTTAAAGTCTGCAGCGCTCGTCCTATTCTCGCTCAGTAACGACATTATTTAAACTTTTTTGTTTCTTTAAATTAAATCTCTTTTCAAAGAGTGTTTAATTGTTATCGCCCTATCGTTAAATGCCGAATAGGTCCAAAAAGATCCAACTGGAATATACTGCTGCGATTGATTTTCGCAGGACGGCACTAGTGTGGCTCGTGATTTTCCTTTTCTATTCCTATATATGGTGATTCTGCATATATGCTTTTTCTGAATTGTCTGCACATTAATTCTGGTTAATATTGCCTGCCTGGATAGACAGAGATGGCGGATGCAGCCGAGTGCGGCGTGAAAGTAATGTGCCGTTTCAGGCCACTGAATCAATCAGAAATCTCCAGAGGAGACACGTACATCCCCAAATTCAAGGGCGAAGACACCGTGGTCGTAACGGTGAGTTCCTACAACAAATTCGTTTTCTTTTCCCTGTACTGTAGATCATCATGGAGGTATTCTGGGCTGTTACAGTTCAGGTGATAAAAATGAATTGTGGCACGGAAAGCCGACGGACGGAAAGGATCTGTCCCGGCAAAGCGCAGCGGAGCGCTGAAGCCAAGCATTGCGCAACATGTGTGGACACTTTGCAGACGGAATCATTCCCTGTATGCATCCGACCGAGACTGCTTTCAGCTTCTACATCAGTGTCTAAGGAAAAACAGCAGCATTTGTTCGCAAAACGTATTGAATAAATATGTAATGATATTGTTTCAATGTCTTCCTCATTGAAGCTTTGTCCGTGTTTTGATTTTGATCGGAACGGACAAAGCGCGTTAAGGTTCTTTATACATACTGTCTATAATTAGTGCACAGTTATACAAAACTTACAATATACATAGTAATACTTTACGCATTAATATTATTTACTTTATATATATATATATATATATATATATATAATTATATATGTGTGTGTGTGTGTGTGTGTGTGTGTGTGTGTTTGCGTGTGTTTAAAGCTACTTAAATTAGCATGAAACAGAACGACTGTTATACAGCCTGCATTAGCAATAGGAATCTAATTAAAATGAGGCTCCATTTTCCTTTTTGCCAGATGTAGAAGTGATCTAAATCAGATTTCATAAATTAGGCTTATAAAACAAGATATCCAGTTATGAAATATACACGTTTTTAATCCTTTGTGTTTAACATTTCTGATTTCGATAATATTCATGATAATGGACCACGATGTAGCCATATTGACACGGTTCTCCGGGCTGACGCCTTCCATGCCTTTGGAAAAAAAGAAGAAGGAATGCATATGCTGTACTACAAATGGCAATTTTGCTGAAATCAGATGTGGGCATTTCCCGGGCGTATTTCCTTCGCCTGCCATTGCAGTTTGGTTCCTGGCTATGAAATGTAATCAGAACAAGTGTATCGTGAAGGATGAAATGATCCTAAAACGTCTTCAGTTCATTCAGGTCTTTTCGCTCCTTAACTTGCTGCCACTTAACCCACTTTTGAGTTAGATTTTGAATTACCGGGGATTGACCGTTTATTGTTAGGTTGTGCGTCCCTCAGTGTATATAATAATCAACGTAATTAACATTATTTTAACATGGACGACGGTGGCTCCGAGTCAGATGTACAAAACAAGTCTGTTCAGTATGGTTGTTACATTTTTTTTATCTCGTCTGTGCTATTATAATTGTTATGTGAAATATTAAATGTAACGTTTAACAAATAAAATCTTTGGCGGGCAGCAGTAACATAATATTGCATATATAACATCAGCTATATATTTCAGATATTAGTAACATTTAATAATGGCAATCAACAGTGTCTATCAAAAAAAAGTTATTAATTGCATAAATATGTGGTATCTCATCTAATAATATACAATTTTTATAAAGTAGCATTTCTAAGTTCAATTAGCACATTATCAATTGGTATTAGGAGAGCACAGCCTTGCTTAGTATTTTCATTGTTTTTTTGGGGGGGGGGTGGGATGGTTAAGCATGAATGAATGAAAGTCAATGTAATACAATCCTTGGGATTTAAAGGTGTATCTTATTTAATGTGATTTATACCTTTTCCTCCCATTAACATTGTGAACGTGCTGAGGAAGGCCTTGGAGTGGCAGCACTGTGCTCACAGGGCTTCCCCGACCTGTGTGTATTTGGGGTCTGTTTCTGCCCCACATGTCTGCCGATGAGCACTGGCGCTCACGTGGCACGCAGTCAGGCCCAAATGCAGAGGGGCTGTCCAGGCCAGGGGGGCGCTAACGAGAAGGTCACAATCCCCCCACCCTCCAGACACATCATGCCTTTGTCTGGACAAGGAGGAAACTAGTGCTTAAAGGGTTAGGTACAATGAAGCTGAAGAGAGGAGAAGCTTCTAGATCAACAGCGGAGAATCTGGGCCCATCAAGGGCCGCGGGCTGTTGTTACTCGCTCACCTCGGCTCTGCATAGGGAAGCTTTTATTGGGACGATGTCAGAGTTCACCAGACTCTCCCGGTGTAAATCAGCTGCTAACAAAAAGGTGACAAAGACTTCCTCTGTCGCTGTGACTGTCCTTGGAAAGGTCCCCCCACCCCCTGAGATCCAGAAGACCTTGTCAGGATCTGTAGGTGGAAAGCTAACACAGATAAAGTAGCACTTCACCACTAACCTGCTTCCTAGAATCCTTAAATAATGGAGACAAGTCTAATTAGCTTTTATTTTAGTGATGACTCACTCACATGACAGGAGGAAAATGGCCCGTCATTTTAATTAGATTCTTATTGCTAATGCAGGCTCTATAACAGTCATTCTTTTTCATGCTAATTTTAAGGTAGCTTTAAAAGGTTCCTGGGTGGGTTCCATAGATTAGGCAGTGCTGTAGATGAAGGCGCATTTCAGGTTAAATGCAGAATTGTCATTGCAAAGCTGCAGAAGTCACTCACTTCACAGTTGTCACGCCGGCTCTGCCCCCACGTGCGGCCAGCAGAGCCTATTTAAAACCCTAATAAGTCAATTAGTCCAATCAGGAACAGCCTGGCTTATGAACTGAGGTTCCTGTGGGTTGGAGATCAATCACCATGGAAACGCAGATACCCCAAACCTTGTGCTTGCCCTGGCCATCATCAGCTTGTGGGATTCACATGAAGGAGACCCTGAGGACACCAGCTGAAGACTCAGTTAGGGGCTAAATTATTGAAGCTCTGACTTTCATCTGGTTGGTTCAGTCTGATAACTGATACCTTTGGGTAGTGAGGGCCTGGGAAATGCCAGAAATTGCTTCACAGCATAGAGTAAAATGCCAGCTGTGTTTCCCTTAATGGAGAACTGAACCCGGAACAGGCTGTGAAGGTCCCCATGCTGTGGGCGTGTCCTCCAGACCATGCTCTCCATGAGACACACAACTGCTTTGTTCATGGGCCCAATGGTGGCCTCCGCCTGCAGATCCTGGGATTCGAAGCGGCGACCTTCACAGGCACAGCGACATAACCTGCCTAACATAATCCACAGAGCTATGTGTGCCATCAGTCTGAGACGCCCATGCAGTCAGCATCACACCACCTTAAAACGGATGGATAGCACAGGAGGAAGAGAGTGAGGGAAAGGGAAAAAGGGAGAGAGAGGGGGGATGTTTGACATGCTGGCGTGCTGCGAGCTCCTTCGAGCCCGGCACCTGTTCCCTTGTGGTGACCAGCCCCCCCCCACCCCAGGCTTAAGGTTGCCATGACGATGGCAGCACCGGGGGCACCCCTGTGGCATTTGGGGCGTGTGTGTGGCTCGCCATACGGCATTGACATTGCTGGGGTAGCCAGTTTCGACGCTGCCGTGACTCTACATGCCCGTGGACTTTGCGTGACCTCTCCCCGCATGTGCGGGTTTCCTCAGACGCGTGCCGCAGGTGAGCGGACCATTCCACGCGTGTCTTTGTGTGAGGGTGTACCATCATACGCAACCGGCATCCTGCGTACCGGGCTCTGGGCCATATGCCTACTGGCTTCTGCGATTGGCTCTTCATTCCCAAAGGCAGCCTGTGCCCACTGTGCCATCCGGGTGTACAGCAATCCTGTTTTCATTATTAATTTGCTCTCATGTGTTTAGTGTGGCCTTGGGGATGACAAGGTTCAATAAAAAAAAGGTATCAATAAGAATAGAAAAATAAGAAATAAGAAAAATATTTAAAACACTAAGTTGGTGAAGCATCAGCCGCATTTGAAAAGAAGTGAAGTTGCACTGAGCTGAATAATGGGATTATCTGGCTGCAGACTGATGCAGAAATGGGCTGTTTTCATTCTGTAATGAATTGTTACTGATTAGGGCATTTTGTCTCTGTCTATGTCGCTGTAATGCTGTGTCCTTTAGCTGTGTCTTAGCCAGGACTTATTTTTGCTGAAGTAAAGAAGGATCACAAAGCATGTCCAAAGCATGCCGTGGCTATTTGGGTTAATGATTAGAGGACATTACAACTTTTAAACTATAGAAAGAAAATACTGTAACTATGGTCTGAGACAAGAACAGTAATGATGATATTTAACCGAGTGCCCAAAGCATACAGATATGGTATAATGGCAGTGATTGATTATTTAGTACATGTAAAGACTATGAAAAGGGATTTTCAGCATGTAAAGAGATCTGGCTGGTTGTCCTTTTGCCGTTTTGGCTAAATTACAAAAGACATAGGAGTATGTTTTTGCTTTTCTATTTTTTTTTTATATATATTTATTATATATATATACACACACATAAGTAAGTGTGCATCTGTCACGAAGTAATGATAAAGTGATTTGATACAAAAAGTTTGCACAGAAAATGTCTATTTTTAGTTGAAATGTTGTAAATTGCAGCAAATGACAGCATATCAGAGTACCATCTGATACCTCCTCAAATGGCCGCCATGCACGCAAACTGAGTACAAAAAGCTGCTCCAGTTGCTGATGTGATTCGTTTTCTTTTCGTTTTCTCGGCTGAAGGTGGATGCTCATAACTGCCTCTTTGAAAATGACTTGTGGGGAAAAAGCTGACAAAGGCTGCACATGGTGCAAATGCCTTGTTTGATCTTACTGATTGTAATGATTTTCAAAGGCCTTCAGTGGTATTCATCAGCAAAACGGGGAGGGGGGTGAGTAATGTGACTGGAGGTGGTCTTACGCCTTCAGGGACCTCCATTGTGATGCTTGTCTCCATGGCAATGGCAGCACATTGTGATTAGGTTTGATTGCAGGACCTTGGGTGAATATTTATGTTCACAGAGGTAGTTGACACAGTGTCTAGCGTGTGCTCAGCCATGATCTGGGGGTGATTGTGTCCTCTGACCCTCTGAATGTGTCTGCCGTCTACTTTGAATTCACTTATTATTTCAGGAGACTGACTCACGTAATTGTGCTCAACTGTTTGGCAAACCAATTTCACTCCAAAGATAACAGAGAATATCCACAGACATCCGTGGGATATCTTTGGGATCAAATACAATATGATCCTGGTTTGAATTATGAATAGGTCTAAGTAACAATTTTTATGCATTACTATTAAGCTTGTTTTTGTGAGACCAACTGTTCCTCAGTGCTCCCTGCTCCCTGTAGAGATTCGTCACTATGGAGAGGAAGAACATCCCAACACTAAGATGTAGAGCTCCATTCGTCGTGGTGCTTAGTAGCTATTATGAGGTAGCCATGAGCTGTGATCTGGCCTGCAATGTGTGTGGTGGATATGAGCCCTGTTGTACTCTGAGATAGGTTGTTGGACTGCTGGTCTACAGGGGATGGTGTCACTTTAGCCAAAGGTGGTTGAGCTGTTACTGGGTAGAGAAGAGAGCTTTCATTCTTTGTGCAAGTGACCATTTCCCCGTCCTTGCTAAGCTGTCATGGGATGCTTAGAGTAGCCAGAGTGGCTTCTTCTTATGGGATATGGTTCCTATGGCAACCTGTTTTTTTGCTGCGATGGTATGACCTCTGGCAGAATAATAAAACATTGAAAAAGAGAGAAGTTATTGTTTTGTGGGGGTGAAGGCAAATATTTGAAAGGCACATTAACAATAATCTCCCACAGGAGTATGTTGTTTTAGGAAATATCATGCTTCAATCCTTAAATAGAGCTTCTCAGTGGTGATCCATCCAGAATGTCTGAAATAACCATTTGTTCGTGTGGGGTCTGCAAAATCCAGACTGTATTTTCATTCACACAGAATGCACAATATGGCTGGGGCTATATGTCAGACTGGAGTAATGATTCACCTGCACAGGTTTGGGTTGTGTGACTAAACTCTGTTACCCAAAGACAACCCAAAAACCAGACACCCAGGAACTTGAATGTCTCCTTTGACCATGGAAGTTGACCTACCTCCTACCCGCTGAGCCTCTCTGCTGTAGTGGCTGTTACTGATGTTGTTGGTTACCTGTGATTGTTTTTGACACACAGATTCTGTCCACCTTCCGGGCTAATATGACCTGCTCTGTTTGGGTTGCATGGCACACCATTACGACAGAGACGAATTAGGAGGTCAACACTGGATACAGCACTACTGAATGTATGCATGTGTGCTCGCCGTGCTATTCTACGCGCCAAGAAGACATGCATGGATAGATTGCATATCCTGTGATGGGACAATTGTGGTGCACGGATTGTTTACCTACTAGGGTGATGCTCTTAGTCTGTGGCTTAATGTCCATATTATTAGCCCTGAGCTGATTGTCACTTTGGAGCATGGCGTGTGTGGATGTGGGTTCTGGGCTGAATTAGGACCAGTTCAACACAACATGTCACCCAAACCCAGTGACCTTCAAATAGTCCACAGGGTGTCAGATAATTACATTTCCCGGCCCGATACATTCGGACCAGAGAGAGCTACATTAGTGTTGCATCTCCTGAAAGCAGGAATTGAAAGGGATTACTAGGTCTACAGTACTCACAAGAACAAAAGGAACAAAGATGTCAAAACCTAGCTGAGGAATTGTGGGTAAAAACCAGTCCAGAGCAGGTTGTCTTTCTCTTTCAACACTGACATATTGATTTTTGTAGATTTTATAAGCGTATTACTATTTAATCACTCTCTGTACCACACTTGAAAAGTAAAATTTAAGGCTGTTGTAATTTCTGAATACTGTCTCTAGCCTGTTCTTAATTCTCCGTCTTAAATCTCTGGCATTTTTCTGGTCATCTATATACTCAGAAACACAGAGCTGTGTTCATTTCAGGTTGCAGCCACTTAAACTCCACTCCTCCCAAAGCTCCTCCTCGCAGGTTCTCATTGGCCAGTGCCAGGCCGTGTGACTGTAAGCGGTCACTGGTTGGCCTGGCATCAGTGTGACTCAGCCACTAGCGTCTGTTCTGGGCTCACCTGCCAACGCTGAAGCTTCAGGAAGATGAGATGTGGTGGGAATAGACCTGAGGTTTAGAGACCACCCACACACATTGAATGCAAGGGGGGAATCACGGTGTCCTTATATGCTTTCTGTTTATACATTTTTTGTAAAATGTGCAGTAATTGTTTTGGGTGTTAGAGTGCCTCCACTGCATAAGATCTGGACAAAAGATTGTGTGGATTTCAGTTGGAGTATCTTAGATTCACATACAAAGGCCGAGTAACTCTGTCCTTCCTACAGGGCAAGTCGTATGTTTTTGACAGAGTCCTGCCCCCAAACACCACCCAGGACCAGGTCTACAGCACCTCTGCCAAACAGATCGTCAAAGGTACCCCCCCCCCCATATTTGATTATTTATTCTCCTCTAAAACAGAAGAGCCAAATGTTGTTGTACTGAACTATATGTGGAGGCCCTTATAAAATGGCCAGTTTCATAGTTTTTTTTTTTTTGGGGGGGGGGGGGGGCATGGTGGGGTGGTAGCCCCTTGGAGAATTTCCTCTGTTTTGAATGCCGTTGTGCATCATGGTTTAAGAGCTTGAGTGACCCCTGATGTGTGAGATCATGTTTTTAAACCAGCTGGTCATGTGTAGAGCAGCCAGTCTGGGCATCAGCTGGTTGTACTTCACAGTATGACTCCTTTATTCCAGATGTTCTGGAAGGATACAACGGCACAATCTTTGCTTACGGACAGACGTCGTCGGGGAAGACCCACACCATGGAGGTAGGTGTGAACATAACCCTAATCCTACTTATGATAACCCTAATCCTTACCCAGTCCTAACTTTAACCAGAAGTAACCAAACAAAATAAGAACATAAGAACATAAGAACTATACAAACGAGAGGAGGCCATTCGGCCCATCGAGCTAGTTTGGGGAGAACTTAACTTATAACTCAGAGTTGTTAAAATCTTATCTAGCTCTTATTTAAAGTAACCCAAGGTTTTAACTTGCACTACACTAACAGGAAGACTATTCCATACCCTAACTACACTCTGTGTAAAGAAGTACTTCCTCAAATCCAGTTTGTTCTCCTGCTAATTTCCACCTATGGCCACGAGTTCTTGTATTTGAACTAATGCTGAAGTAACTATTTGGTTGAAC
>JAODKN010000001.1:48465418-48476518 GCA_026774425.1 Petrocephalus zakoni | reverse complement strand
TCTCTGGGGCGGTCAGGCGGCCCACTGCTCACAGACTGCTCACAGCTGTCTAGCTGCCCTCCATAATGCGACGGCAGCGGCTGGGGTCATGACCCGTGACGCCTGTTACAGGTCCGGCTTGGCTCTCAGCGCTTCTGCAGTTTCAAGCTTTTTCTGACTATTTTCTTCTTTGCTTGTGGTTACAGGTTGGGGGGGGGGGTACGCCTACCTCACCTCTGCCCCCCACACATGTAATTTAATATGCTCTACATTGTCCCCTCCCCCCCCCCTTTGAACTTATGGGCTGTGAATGGTGATTCGACCTGGACTATGGGGGGTCACGCCCACTCCCCAGTCCAGTCTGAGCTGCACTAAGGAGACAGGTCTTTCGCCCCATCTATTGGTCACCAAGAGCCCATGAAGAAAGGGTTTGAGGGGTCTCTACGTATCACAGGGTTATTGGGTTGTTTAGCAAGGAGTCCTGAGCCGCCAGTGGGCCTTACATGTGCCGGGGGAAGGGGCGTAGGGGTGACAGACTGGCCATACCTTGTCTATCCATGTGGTGTGTAAACTGTGCCCTTTTCTAAACTGGCAGTGGGGGGGCTGCTGAAATCCACAGCGGGGGGACTCACATGATGGATGAGCAGCGACTGCATGAAAACTCCGCCAAGATTAATGATGGCCGACTTTGTTAGCTCCTCGCCCTCGGTGTGCCTGGCTGTGCCGGCTCCCGGCTGCCTTATTTACACCCCCCCGCCCAGCGCCTTGCGTCCCCGCCCGCTGGCGGTTCCCGCGCTCGGCGGGCCTGCTTTGTCGCCGTGTCTGAGGTCGTCCTGAGCTCTCCTCCATCTCGCTTTGTCCTCCATGTCCTCGGCCCACGTGCTCCGAATTAATCGCGGGCGCCCTTAAAATTCCAGCCGCTGACTCTGAAAGGCGGGAACGCGCCGCCATTCTCTTCTGGGTGTCTGAGGTGATAATGGATGGAAAACGGCCCCTCCGAACGCTGCGTTCCTATTGGCTCGGGCTCTAGCTGGGATCGTCCAACCTGCCCCAACCCATAATAAGCATTACCTCGGCATGCGTCTGTTTGTCTCTCTGAGCTGTTTTTTAATAACTGCCGATTTTCTCTCCGCATTTGGTTTTCTTTCCAGATTCTCTTATTCCTCTGTAAATCCTTCCGTTCCTCTGACCCCTCGCTAGTGCCTTTAGCTCCTGTCTCGTCCTCGCGCCCCCCCCGGCCCCCGTGTGTCTCATGGGCTGGCTATAGCCTGTGGTGGCACGCAGTTTTCCCCTCAGCTCTTCCTGCCCACATAATTGTTCCCCGTAACTAAAAACAAACCATTGTTCATTTGCTGCTCACAATTTACATTAGAGTGAAACAGTTTTAAGTGTTTTTTTTGTAATATTCGGCTATATTAGCAACTGATGTTGGTAAACATCCATTATTTTTATATATTAATAATAATATTAATAGCAAATGCGTCTTGCACTGCCTTCAGTATTGTTTTGTGCCGTTAAGGACTCCAGGTTTTACATGAGGAGCGTTTACGTCCATGGGCCGCACAGAGCTCGAAGATTGGTAGGAAGGCTAAGGTCTAAGGTCCAAGAGACAGCAGAGGGAGGAAGAGGGAGAGACTGGCAAACCGCGGCAGGAAAAGTAGGAGCCTCTGCTAAATTGCCTTGGCGTGACTCCCAGGCGGAACAGCTGAAAGGTACGATTTAATCTTAACCATTAAGGCACACGCAGAAGGATCAGAGGCTGGGAGCCTCTCATCGTTGGGGAAGATTAGATCACCGGCCAAGATAAACGGTGCTGAGTGAAGGGGGGGCAGCCTGGTCTGGGGTACACTGTGTGACAGAGTGTAATACCCCCCCCTCCTTCAAAAAAAGCCTTGTAGCGAGAAGCTCATGACAGTGGCTGGGGCAGGTAACCACTGCCTTAATTAGTTTGATTATATGCTCGGTTGACCTGGACCTTCGACAGAGAACCTGAAAGGGACTGCGATTTTCTTGAATCCACATTCGGAGGCAGCTCAGAGACGTCAGAGGAAATCTGATGGTCGTCCGTTTTTAATCTAACACAAAACCTGTGAACATCTCAAATTTTGTAATGTCCGAAGTAAGAGGTACTAGGAATGCCTTAATCATACGCTTCAGGTTCCAGGTCCCTCTACGGCACACAAACGCTCTTTTATTGAATTCTTTATTTTGTCGTTTTTTCCGTCGAGTCTGCGATAGCAAGGTTACGAAGATCCAGCAGAGAACTGCCCAGAATTCTTTGACTCAGAGACCCTCATGACCAGCGTGCAGGAAGGAGTCTGTAGCCACAACGATCACAAAACCACGGCCGCGATTCTCCGATGACGTGTACATGCGATCGCCCTCCCAAGGCTCCAGACTATTCGTATCAGTTTTTTATTCCGGGCTGAGACGCGTACAGACCCCCCATTGTCCCCGGGAGTTAAAGCTCACAGCTGAAGGCGGACATGCTTACTGTCTCATGAATAATGTATCTCATTCATTTTCCACCCATTCGGGACCTCACTCAGGTGCCCTGCATTGTGAGAGGCCCGGTGTGTTCTGAGTGTGAAAGGTGGTTCTGTTGGGTCGGTTTACTGTTCCCCCATCTGCTAGAGTACAGTAAGTGGGGAAAGTCACACCTGTGCATAAAATTCAATGTGTCCTACTATTACAAAGTGAGTATAGAGCCCGTGCACGCATTCATAGTAACATAACAGTAATGAAGACTCCTCAAATTGGTCATGCAATTTACTTACTTAATTGATCAGTGAAATTTTATGACTTTGCTTACCTACATACATGCACCTATATAAATCGCGTTCAGGGGTACAAGGACAGGGTCTCTGTCAGCGCTGGAACTAATATCCTTAAGGTCTGTAATCACCGCACCTTCTGCTGGCTCTGACAGGGGACATTAGACTTTTGAGCCTGTCAGAATTCATACACGGATCAACCACCAGCTGGAAAGTAAAGTTCATTAATGCGAGCTGCTGTGCTGAAAGGCAGCTTGCGGCTAGGTTTGCTAATACGATGCAAGTTTTTGGTTGGCTGCCTCCACTGTTAGCCCCTCCCCCTACAGCCATTTGAAGGTTAAAGGAATTGTCCTTGGACACGGCTCTGGAGGTTCACCTGGTCTGTGCACAGGCCAGAGCTGGAGGTGGTCCTGCAGCAGAGGACACCTGAGACTCAGCCGCGCTGGGGCCCTGATGGCGGGGGCGGGGGGGGCATCTCGATTACCCCCCCACCTCTGTCTGTACAGTCCATACAAAGAGGCCTTGTGTGAAGGGCTAGCGATCCCCCCCCCCTTTTAGGAACGGGCAGGCTGAGGACCTGGGAGGAGATGTAATCGAATGGCCCATTAAGGGGGCCAAGTTCCTGCCCCCCTTGTAATGATGGTGTGGGGGGGAGGCAGATTCTGGGGGGAGGAGTAGAGGGGTTCAGTGCACGGGGGGTGGGGGTCAAGTGACTGAGGCGCGCTGGTTTTCCGCTGCGTAAGTCACAGTCTCTCTTTGCTCCCCCTGGGTAAGTTTGAGTCACCAAAGGGAGATGAGGGCTCAGGGAAGAGATTTATGAAGACCAGACAGAAATGTTGATTAAAATCTCCAGATGGGCCAGCCGAGTGCTGTGAACCCCCCCCCCCCACGTTTACAAGGTGCAATGAACGCACCGCGATTTACGTGCCTGCGAGTGCCTGGAGGGACACCAGACGGCTTTAATTGATAGGTGAGCGCCATGTCTGCGGCTGGTTATCCTCCAGGCTACGCAATGAAAGGCTGGCTGACGCGAGCTGATAGCGACGCGGGCTTAAACCCGGTGCTCATTTATGAGCCCTTGCTGGAGAGGGTTCCCACAGAGCCCGCTCCGCAATCTCCTGGGCTGAGGAATGGGCGTCCTCTCCCTCTCAGAGGATGAGTCACTCGGCGTTGGGTCTGGGTAACATCGCACTCCACACAATGGTCACGGCAGGGCTCCCATTGACGTGACGGCCATCAGACTTTACTGGCCCGTTGTCCTCATGGTGTCAGGCCAGAGAACGACCCAATAAAGGGAGGAGGGTGGGAGCTTCATTCCCAGTCGCTTTATCAGTTGCTTTTCATGCCCATAAACACTGAGACTTCCTATACGGGGGGGGAGGTGTTGGTGAAGGGATGTGAAAAGTAGCAGGTAGGGTAGTAGTTCAGGACACTGATTCATACTGCAGATTCAAAGCCCTCATCCTGAGTTGTTAAGGAGCCGCATGCAAACTCAGGCAGGCCCATGGATGTTTTGGTTCGGTAGATAATGGGGCATAAGCCAACTGGTATGCAAGCCACGTTCATGATGTAGGGTTTTACCTCTCTGTGGTATGTACGACTGTAAGGAAGATGTGTTTTGGGCGGTGTCAGAGGGAGAGGGGGAGGGCTCCTGGCTCTTGGTAGGATTTAGACCGTGACCCAAGTTCAAATGCACTCTTGGTTTGCTGTCCAACAAATAATGGATTAGCTCATGAAGTTAACTAATAGAGGTAATTGATTATTTGAGAGGGTCGTGAAATTTTACAGATACATGGAATGGCTGGGAGGCCCCGGAGAGGAGACTTGGTTACCAAAGTGTCCATCTAGTAATCCAACAAGATATAAGTAACTTTTTGTCGTTTTGATGGTTTCGATGAGTTGGAAATGACTGTTTTGCTGTTATTTGTGTTTATATGTATTCTAAAGTTAAACCGAGTTTCCTGATGGAATATAAATGCAGGGCCCAACCTTAAACGTGATTTTCATTTGCACCCGGGTTCTGATACCGCGGCTCTGAGGAATGCGGCTTCGTGTTCCGGCAGATATGGACCCGCCCGGCCGGGTATCCGATGCCAGCATTCCTCTGCATTCTGATTCACTCGCGCTTTCGTTTGTCATTTGGCAAGGTCCCCATTAAGGTGGTGCCACAGGTTGAAGGGACTTGACAGTTTTTGCTGTGGCTGCACAGAACACGTACCGTTATTTGTAACTTAAATGAGATAGTCTTTGTTCATTAGTTAAATGTAAAGGTTTTTTTGAGCACATGCATGAAATCACTTATTGGTAAATTCTTGGTAACTTGAAAGTCTCTGATGAAACGTCAATATCCCACAATCCCTTTCAGCATCCATCACTTTTTCCCCTCCTCCTATTATAAGTATGGTAAAGTAGGTAGACGTCGTGTTTGGGCAGGACAGCGCTTCCTCACATTTCTGGATTCTCCCCAGTTGCCTCGACAGCACAGCTGGGCACATCCCAGCCCCCGGCAGCTATGTCAGGCTGAGTACTGTGACTCGAGTGGGAGGTGTGGATGTTTACCTCCATGCCAATGACACAAAACCATAAATCTGCTGAACACTGCACTGCATCAGCGTGGTGTCATAAACCACATCTGGAATTTGCTGGAACCGTGGGCGCATGTCGCTGGGAGAATTCGATTTGCATTCATGTTATAAATAAAGGGAATACCTGGAGAACCCGAGGGTTCCGTTAGGTCTCGCGTGCACAAGGACACGGCACGTCACCTTGAGTCCCCAGCTACGTCAGTCTGCCTACCAACAATTAATCCATCAACATAGTGGCAACAGAGTACTTGTGAAGGATTCCAGGTTAAGAGATGGCTGCTTTGATCTTTTTAACAAATGCACCGAAGGATACGTAGTTTGCTTGTCGAAATACTCGAGCTGATAACATAAAATGAACAGCATGAGACGATGATTGTAATGCCTTTGTAGTCAATTTATTTCCCAAATTATATTCATTACTTTAATTAGGAAATGCAAGAACAGAGAATCTGTTACATGGAGCAATACCATGGCACAATCTTTCCTTTACTGAGGGTAACGGGCCTGCACTGGCTCTCACCAGTTAGCTGGGACAAATCTATATGCATAAAACTGCATGAAAATTGAATATATAGTGGTGATACATGGAAGGGCAGCAACAGACGGTGGTGAACCTGATTATGGTGAGACAAGCCAAGCTGGCCTTTTAATAGGCTTGTTTGGGCAGGGGTTGGCTGTGTGTAGGGGGAGATTGTAGTGGTTGGGGGGTATGGGAGGTGTAGGGGTTAGAAAGGAGGGAGAGGGCGACAGGACCATCCCGGGAATACGGTGGTGTCGTTCAAACAGCATCTAGTTGTAACTGATTCATTTAAATTGCATTTTAAAATAAATACTTACTGTGACGAACCGGCACCATGTTGTCAATGTTCTGTGCTGTACTGGGATGTTCCTGGGATTGAATCGTGGAAACAGAAAAGGGGCTTTGAGACAAAGCGATGAGTCTGTTAATGAAAAGGCGTTTATTAGACAGTGTTGCAGCTTTTTCCAACTCGCATCTTGTTCCCTTCAGTACATTAGAGGCTGGTATTTACTCATTTGGTTCAGTTTATTTTTACGTAGAGGTACGTGTACGATTTCCCAGTAGCACTCAGTGGGGAGTGTGTGGACTTTCCGTTTGCACTGTTCCCCTGTTGAACAGAGACGTGAAGCACCACTGCCTTCCGGAGCTTTCCGCAGCGCCTCATTGAATTTCACCCTAGTATTCTCTCTGCGCGGGATCCCTAAACGCTACAAGTGTCGCTGTCACCGCTGTGATTTATCACAGACACTCGAGTCGCGTCCAACGCAGATTAAGGGGAGCGGCTTCCTTAGTGACGCTGGCGCGCTCAGCCTCACGGGGCCTATTTCCCGGTCGCCCCGTGCTCACGGAGACCGTCACCATAACAGCCAGGCCACCTGTCACCTACCCCAGTGGTGTTTTCCCCCGTCTCATTAAGCTCCACTCGACTTCCTGTTCTTTGTCACCACTTGCAAGTCGGGCTTGGCGACGTCTTAATGGACGTGATGAGCTTACGCATTCGGAAGCCCCCTCTGTGACCTTTCTGACCCCCTGTTACAGTATGCCACCTGTGCCTCACTGCTCCAAGCCTGAGGGGCTTGCGTGGGTTGGGTTGCAGGTCGGCCCTGTCCTGAGCTCGAGGTCCGCTGTGTTTGAGTTCCTAAGCTATGCAAAGACCCCCTTTATTGCATCATTTTTAATTGAAGAGGTCAGTCACAGCCTACTGTTCTCCAGGAACTTGACTAATTCAAGTCTGACCCTGTATTGTTGCCACACTGACACTTTCATGCAAAGTTATTTATGCCTTTGTCTGCCCACATGTACAGCTGCAGAATTTACTGGAACAATTCAGGTTAAGTACCCGCCTGAGGGTACACCAGCAGACCCTGCCCTGGACCAACAATCTTCAGTCTTTACCTTTAGCTGATGGGCTATAAGAATCATTTGAATGTTTGGTTGCATCCTCCTGTTTTGCTGAGCAATGTAGGGGTCCTGTCTGCTTTTTTTGGTATTTTAACCCATAGGTCAATACAGTTTTTGTTCGAACTAATAGCACCCCACCCTCCTCATCTCAGTTTCCTTCACTTTGATATGAGTCTCTCTATGTGATCGTGGTGTGGGGGGGGAGGGGCTCCTGGGGATAGATGTTTTAGAGGCTTAAACAACAAAGAAGCTCCCTGGACCCTGAGTTGTTTAATGCTTGGCTTGTTCAGCACTGGTCCTGATGTGAGTTTTGGTGAGTCTTACAGTTAGTGATAGATTCCTGGGCAATCGGGTCACATGGCCTGGTGGCGCCTGGTTGGCTGGTGTGTTGAAGTGTGATGTTGTTAGTGGGAGGTGGCCTGTGCCTGGTCTGTTCTGTGCGGCTTTGGCTCAGTTCCTCTCACCTTTCAGCCCCGGGCAGCTTACTCAAAGAGGGTCGACTCTTCAGCTGTTCAGAATGCGAATCCTTGAGGGCTTATGTTTGGCGTTTTCCCCCCAAATTCAGGAAACCACAGAGTTAATTTACTTCTGATGACCTTTGTGGGTTTGGGGTCAAAGGTTAAAGCACGGCTGTCCGGAAGCCTAGATAAATGGCTGCTTTGTTGGCGCTACACCATCCCTCACTGAGGACGCGTGTTTCCTGCGTATTGAACGAGTATGGCCTGCTTAGGAAAATACGTTGTTGGGCCTCAGAACAATGAATTTCTTGGTGTGTTATTGAGTTGCAAAAAAATCAACAACAGATGTCATTGAGGTGTCCTGGTGTGACGCCTCCTCGTCACATATTTAGGGCCATTTTATTCTTGCACTTTTAAATCTACTGCACACGCATTGTGTGCCTCTTAGGGCATGTTTATACCTACTGCACACGCATTGTGTGCCTCTTAGGGCATGTTTATACCTAAAGTTTGGTTCCTCTGGTCCGAATTTGTTGATAAGTTTGTAAACCTGTAGCATTTTCCCCTCGGTTCGGTTTTCTTTCTCACATTAAAATCCAAGCGAAGCAGCAATGCACCACTACAAACCACGTGAAAATTTCATTCTGCTGATTGGTCAGATGTGTCTGTGAGAGCAAGGAAGTAAATATAGGAAGAAGGTCCTGTGTCCTGGGCTATGCAGGTGAACTTCTCTCACTTTTATATATTGTTGCCTCAGTTTTTTACTTTTACATGTCACTGTTTGATCGATCAAGGTCAAATCCTTTCTCCATTGACTGAACATTTTGAAAAGTTCAGTGTTTTTATGAGCTGCTAGACCAAGCATGACCTTGGTTCATATCTCCTACTTCACCTAGCTGCTGCTACTGGATTGTGTGCTCTGCTACATCCCAGCATGCAAAGCATACCTGGCTACCGGGGCTGATTAGCTCAAACTCACTGGGTACACCTGGAAGCAGGGATGGTTTGAGGTCGGAACGCGTTCGCACCATAAGCAAACCGCTCCAGAGTTTGTTTGGGACCAGACCGAGACCACCTCCTATCAAGGGTCACAGTAAGGTTGTTTTGGTTCGCACCCAAATGTGACAACTGTGTTCACACTTTCGCAAAGGAATACCACCAAGGGGGAATTCGAACCGAAGTCCATTTTAACCAGACTAAAAAGTGCTGGTGTGAAAACTCCCTTAGAGTGTGCAGGATGGTCAAGCCCACACAGGTAGAGTGGTGAGAGGTTCAGTGTGTGTGTGTTGAATGGCAATTAGTCATCAGGGAGGGTCAGCGACATGCTGTTATGAGTTTTACATCCTGCCCAGCTGGCTAAGCTCCTCCCACACTGACCCAGTCATCCAATCAGAGCACAGTAGTGCAATGGTAGGGGTGGGACTGTAGTGTTGCATGCCCTGTCTGAAGGGGTTCTTTATCAGAGCCGGGTTTGTAGGAGAGCAGGTAAGGTCTGCACTTTATGGCTGTTTTATGTTTGTCCTGAGGTGCATGGCCCTCAGTGCTGTTAAACATTCACATCAAATGGATTCAAATGTGCAAAGCTCTGTCCTGGATATGGAAAATCATCGATCACTACTGTCACAGGTGAATGACGTTGGGTATGGCCTATTCTGTTGTTGATTCTGCCAGTTAGCAGAATGTGAATTTATAGTGATCAGAAGGGCAAGAACTCTGGTATGCTGGGATTGTGTCATGCATAAATGATCTGTGCTGTTTAATCCAGCATTGAATCTTCCCACTTTCAGCTGTGTATGTGCGTATGTTTCACTGTTTTTAAACAGTCAGACTGAACAAGTGCATGCTTTAAAGAGATTAGCAGTGAGGGATTTTCCGTGTTTGTGCAGCCTGGATGAGCTGTTTGCTCAGTGACACTGGCTCGGCCTTGGAGGCCCAGAACTTGTCATTCTTAAGAGATGAGCGTCTGATCTGCTCTGTGGCGCTGTGCTGTGCGGCTGTGCTGTGCGGCTGTGCACTGTGCGCATATAAATGTCTGCCTCTATCCTGTTTGTTCAGTCTGGGTTTTTCTGAGAGGGCTTGTAATATTATCCAGGCCACTGGCATTTTTCTGCCAACTGTTGTCTCTAAAACGAGGTTTGATCAGCCAGTCTTCACTCGGGGGCCAGATTGGAAAGCAGATGTCCGCAGACGGACATTGAAATGCTAGAGCAATAGTAAGTGATAATGGAACTTAGGGTGAATATGGGGACCCACCCCCCTCCCCCAACAGAAAAAAGATGGTTCTGTTTTTTTTTTTCCAAACTCAGTTGCATGCATGGGTACTTTTTATGCATTTGAGGTTGTAGGTTAAAAGGCTGTTGTTCTTTTTTTCTCCTATGATTTTTTTTTTGTGAGGTGGAAACATGACCCTGTGTTGAAGGCGGTGTGGCTGGGCCGAGCAGTTAAAATAGTACATCACCTGTCAGCTGTAACTATCAACCTTGATGCTTTAAGGAGAGGCCAGACCTGTTTTGCTGGAAGGCGGCTGAAACAGAGGGTAATATTTGGAATCAGCCAAGAAGGGGGGCAGCTATGTTTTCTGTGAACGAATGTCTGCAGCGTGTGATTTACTGCAGTATCCGGCAGTTTGGCCTCACGCCCTGAAACCTGAAGATCCCGGCCGCGGCTCGGGCACATTGCAGGAATGCCTCTGGGTTGCCCCGGAGGACCTCTGAACCGCCCCAGCTGCCTTCTGTGGTGCATTCTGGGATGCCTTCTGCGTGTGGCCCACCATAAAGCATTACTGCAATTAAACTGGTCAGGACATTAGTTGTGAAACTCCAGAGCTTATGACAACTCCCCAAGTTGTCTCTTCTCACTGTTGGTTTTTACTCTATTGATATACAGCGAGATGGACACCCCTCAGTTTGGGTTAATTTACAGGCCGCTGCGTCCCAGTCTGGCTGGCGGAAGACGTGAGGTCAGAGTTCGTCGTCATGCAAACAGCCGGGGTGCAGCAGTTTCCAGGCTGGTTAGGGATCGCCGTCACCATCTGCCGGGCCTCACTCATACAAGTTCTGCCTTGTTCCATAGCAACAATGCTAATAACAACAAAAAACCCTGCCCTCATCATGCCAGCGTGCTGGTGTTTTTACACTGAATTTGGCAGGAAGAATTCATCCATTAGCTCATGAAAGCATGCAGGTGTTATGTAGCTGGAACATTCATTTTTTTAAAAATGTATATGCCTGCATTCTATTACGTTATATTGTAAATCTTATTGTATATGTATACTGTATATACCAACATCCTAAAACTAAAATTATGGTTAAACTCAATATACTGCCAGGTGCCTGAGCAGTCTATCTCCTGTCATCAATAATCGTTAGTATTCTAGTTTTGTT
>JAODKN010000001.1:48416689-48426779 GCA_026774425.1 Petrocephalus zakoni | reverse complement strand
TGCTTTTCTGGGTGCTCGCCCCCCCCCCCCCGCGCGCCCGCGCGGCCCCCCCCCCCCCCCCCGGGGGGGGGGGGGGGGGGGGGGCAGGCACAGGAATACGGCAGTGCACAACACAGTTATACATGTCACAAATACTATCACCCGAGCGTGGGTGGTAAATACAAACGCTGACACGATGATGCTAAAAATACTGGCAAGCATGTGGCTACCTTCACAGTAAAGGGCCAATCAAAAGCGAGAATGCCCCGCTGTCAGTCATAGGCTCTCTGGGGAGTGAAACCCCTCTATCAGCAGTGCGATTGGCCCCCAGCACCTCCCAGCTACTCACACTGGCCGTCTCAGCAGTGGCGATGAAAGGAGTTTGCCGCTAATGGCTGCTAATTGCGCACTTCCTTGAACTCCTCATTATTGCGGTATTATTGTAATGGCTGCGTTTTATGAATGTGATGACTATTAATTAGTTACAATTAGCTATCATTACTGATGAATGTTTTCATCACCGTAATGGTGATTCCACCGGATTTATTCATCCTAAACATTCCACCTTTTTTCTTTGTTCCTGATACGGATATTTCGGCTGTTTTTGAGCTGAGACTGGCACCCTCATGTCGCGGATAAGCGTCGAGGGGGAGAGGAGAGGCGGCAGTGGGGGGCTGCCTCGTGGCCTTTCTTCGCCACGTGCGGGTTGAGGGCGTCCGTCTCGGCGCTGCATGAGTGGAATGTTAATTCCCCACACCGTTTGAAGTTGGTACTCACAGCTGACTTGTCCTCCTTCCCCGAGCGGTTCGCTGGTGGCCCCCAGAGGCTGACAGCCCACCTGCCCCATCCCCTGGCTGGCACTTCCTCGGGCACCACAGGGTCCTCACTAATGGGCTCTGTGAGAACCACGCGCAGGCGGCAGCGGGGTCACCCGACGACCTTTACCAAGTCTGACCTTAGAGCGACTCCCGCAGGGAGAGACCCGGAAAGCCTGACAGACTATGTGGACAGATGGCACCAGGATGATGGAAGGATCCAGAAGGAATTTTACTGAAGGTATTTATATCTGGGGATCTGACTTCCTGCCATCTCCCCCCTCCCCCTCCCCCCTCTCTCCCACCTTGACGGAAAGCCGCCTGTATCTCTGACATGTTTCCATGCAGAATGAGGGTTATTAGTTCTGTCAAGATTCAGTGTGAGACTTTACAATTAAAAAGACACCCTTCTTACATAATTCTGATATAAAACTCATCCCTGTTATGAGTTTCAGCCATAGAAATTAGACATAACTGACACACAGGGCTGTTTCACCCGTGCGCCCAGAAAACTGTGCAGACATTGCGGTTTTTGCCAAAACTTCAGGCCGTCTGCCGATTTTTGGCCTGATGGCATCAAGACGAGGAAGGAAGGAGTTAACCTGATGCAGCGTCTATTGTTGACGCCGGGAAGAGAAGCTCTGACTTCAGCATGCCTGCCCTTACTGCTCTGCTGTCAGGTTACCCTGAACCCTTTCCAGGAATCAGCACTTCTCCTAACAGCCACTTTGTTCTCCTTTAAAGAGCCTCCATTGGACGTTCAGCGCACAGCACTGCTTGACACGCAGAAACCTGCTATGGACCTCTCTCACTTTCTGCCCAAAGTTATTACCCAGAATGCCTTGGGAGAACCCAGAGAGTGTGACGAGGCAAGCCAGGGAGAAGTCAGGGAGGCACCTTCTCTATAACTTTGTCAGTATTAATGACTGCCCCCCACTCCTCTGCCCCTTGCTGGGAGCAGGAGCCCCTTTCCAGGTCCCTGCTCCTGCTCCAGGTGTGATGGGAGCACGTTTTGCATTCTCTCCCAACATCTGTGTAAAGAGCTCTCCCACTCTTGGCTGAGACCATATGCTTCAGACCTGACACTTTCCCTGCGGGTTTATTGTTTCTGGGCTCCAAATATATGCAATATAAGAGTCTGGGCTCAAAAAGTCCCCCCCCCCTTTCCCCCAGATAAAAAAAAAATGAAAGAAATAGCCAGGGACTAGAGTAAGAAGAGTAAGGGAGCTGGTTAGCAGAACATCCCCCATGTTCTTTATGCCTCGGCATCTCCCAGGAACATATTTACTTAGTATTTACATCCGGGGCCCCACTCAAATGGCCGCCGCTGTCTAGTGGGCCACGCAGCTTCATTCGGTATGACTGAAGGAGGAAAGACTCCTATGAGCTCTGCTAGACATCAGTATTCGAAGAGGTTCTGAAATTGGCTTGTCGAGGTGAGGCCTCCCCGTCCTCCTTTTAGCTTTTAGTTTGAAAAATTCATACATAAACACACTATTTTCACAATGATGTAAAGGAAGCTGGAATTACACAACCTGAAAACTCGACGGAGACCAGTCAGGGCCTTCAGGTTTTTTTCTAAACCATTAAATGTGACCAATTACAGATCAAAATCAACACAAACAAAATACATCATTCGTTCTAGACTAACCGTTAATTTGGGTACCGTTGGCAAATAACATAGAGCCAGTCATATGACATATGTACCAAAATAAAGAATATGTTCCGGTAGCAAGTGCATATGTACAAAAGACGTACAAACACACATTATGTCTGTAGTGCTTTCTAAACAGAGACGTGTCAGGTATGCTATTTGAAATATCGGCAACAAAATCAGGCGTTATTCAAATATTTCCTGTGATGGGGGGGTCCGTTTGAAGACAAAGAGAGTGCATGGTGTTTGCACCACTCTGTGGTTTACACATGACCACGCCCACGGTGCAAAGCTGCAGGCTTGTGGGGGTCCCGCCATGTGGCCCGGGGCCGAGGGCCCGATGCTGCAGCCATCACACGCGTAACCGCTGCGCGGCTGGGTCCTACCACCACGCCAGATGGACTCTGCGGGTTCAGATTTCATCGGCGCTGGGTTCTGCTGGCAGGCTTCCCAGCAGCCCTTGGGGCCCATGTCCGCCCAAGGGGGAGGGGCTGTGGGGAGGGAGCATGCTTCTTTTTGACTCCACACCCCTTTGTTCCTCAGCCTTGCCCAGAGCTCTAACATGAGCCACAGTCGCTGTGGCGGAGAATTTCCAATGGCCAGGGGACCCGTTTGGGAGGAGGGGGTGCTGCATAGATTCTGACCCTCCCCCCGAGGATGGGTGTGTGAATGTGAAACATTCACTGACTGAGACTGAGTGGAGAGACAAACAAAAGCTTATCACAATGGATGCGATCTGTGTCGGGGTTTCTCTCCATAAGGGGGCGCTAGTGGTGAGACAGAATACTCACAGGCGTCATGAGGGAGCTGACCAATCAGGGTCTGCTGTGTCCCTTTGAAGACCACACTCCACCGAAGACGCCATGCACTGAACGGGGGACGCACCAATAAAACCCCCAACCTATTATCTGATCATTGCTCAGCGCGTTCATTAATGTTTAATAAGATGCAAAACACTGTCAGCATCCTGTAAATATCCTCTACAAGCCTCCTGGCTGTATTACACCAGTAGTACCTTTTAACATTAATTACTATTGACTGTTACAATCCTTATTTACCACTCTACAGATATCAGTGATTCATCCTCAACACATTTATGGTAAATTCCATTCTTTATAATGAAGGGACCAAAAAAATTGTAAAAATTTAAAAAATCTTATTTGTTTACATAAGATAATATAATATAACAAAAGTGCTTCTTAAAAGAAAAAACTAAAACCCAAACCAAATGATCATCATCGAAGAGGAAATTACATCTCAGATGGGTGTCAAAATCTCATCTCTTCCTGGGACCATCCAAACCTCCACAATGCACTGAGATTTCCATTACAGATGCCGTAGGGACCTATCTGACAGACAACCTTTTCCAGAGGAGCCGGGATGGTCTGCAACTGTCAGCAAAATAGCCATAATTGTCTGATTAATTCCGATTTGACGCCCGCTTTGGAAATCTCAGGGAAGTCCCTTGTTTGTGTCTGGATATTATGGCGACAGCTTCAGCTGATGCTCGCAGAAGGCGATGGAAAGATTACATGTCTCATGGTGGGAGTAAAGAATAAACAAAATGATGTTTAAGTAGTAAAACTAACATCTATATGTTTAAAAAGAAGCTTCAGTAAAGGATATTATAAATGTGCACATTACTAAGGTGCAATACTCGGTCAAGTGTAGCGATGGAGGTAGCGATGTGTTTTATGACATAATATAACATGTATGTTTTATCTTTATTTATGCGTTTGCTAGGAGGTTCCTGACATCATCTGTAAGAGGAGTCTGGCCATGAGAAGATGGGAAGGTTTCCATCAATCGCGAACGATGGCCGTATGGCGAGTGTGGGTGAGGTTTTCTGCAAAAATGAAAATGAAAATACTGTCTCCACTTTGCCAGTTAGTTTTCAAAGTCTATGCACAAAAATCCTGCCAAAATGAAAAAAACAAAGTGAAATAACAGTTTGCATTTTAATTTTCCACTCGGGCATGAGTTGCTTTTGAAAAATTTAAATACATTAAAAATAGAAAGATAAAAAATGTCTTTCCGTTTTTCAATTTGACTTTTTATTCCCAACTCTGCTTTTTCATTTTCCAAATTGCTTTTTCACTTTCAAGTCCACGACATGCAAATATATGTTAATTGGAGCAGGGCTGTGGGCGTGGCTATATCTCAGAGCGTCTCACGCATCGGTGCACTTTCCCAGTGCTGTTACAGATTCCAGCGTTGTTGTGGTCGCCCGTGTCGCCCAAGTCGCCCAAATTATATTCTTATTCGCTACGTGGGTTAGGGTCAGGGTTAGGGTTAGGGTCAGTGTTTGAGGCGACATGCTGCACAGTTCATAGTTAAGCCATTTTGAAAATACAAATGATGAATTTTGAATGAATAAAATTTAATTAGCACATATATTTATTTCATATAAGAATTTCACAAATGAAAATGAGGCGGAGCCCAGCTTGTGGAGGCTGGAGAGTTTTGTCATAAGAGGAGTGCTATTCTCTTCTTTGGAGATGCTTTAGGACTTTAGGTACTCCCCATTGCTGCTGTATTCTTAATTAATGATCACTGGTCTAATACTCATGACTATAAGTTCTACATCAGACAGCTGGACGATCCAATTAGGATGGGCGATATAACACCAAGCACATATTTATCTAGATTCCCACTTTGTGTGACCCAAAGGCTCCTTCCTTTCCATATCAGTTAAGGCAGCTTCCTTTTGTCTGTGTGAGACGTTGTCTGTGCCCCTGTTGCTCTGATCTACGTCCCCTCACCCTCACCCAGGCCCTGCCCCCATCCCGACTGCTCCGAAACACCCCGAGCTTCACGCTCCAACAGAAGGCCTCGCCGCGTGAGGAGTCCAGTGTTGGCATCAGGGCACCGGGGCAGAAACAGCGGGGGGGAGGGGGGCATTTTCGGAGGCCCGTACGGCATGGTGGCCCCCATCCGGCACGTCAGTTCATATCCCCATCACACGGACCACGACAGTGGGGGCCTCTCCCCCCGGGAACAGGTCTAGGCAGGTACATAAACACTGTCCATGTACCATGTGGCGCATCTCAGAAGAACATCTCTACATCTTCTCTTTGTCATGCAGACCATCATTAAGTCCCTTTTCTTCACTGGGTAATATCATGGCCCACCCAGGCAAAATGGTACATTTCAGCAATTTTGCTAGAAAACAGCATCTTCTGACACAGACTCCAATAATGACTGTCTGTGGGTTTAGCTGTGTGTCTTTGTAAATGAGTTTACAGCTAATTATCCTGAGCATGGTGCTGGTGAGGGAGTAACATACAGTGGTGACCAAAGTTATTAGAACGCTAGGCATATTTAAAAGGTTTCAGTTGTTTTTGTTGAATTGGCCATTAAAATACCCATAAAACAAATGAAATACAAATTACAAAGTGATCATTATGCTCTATAAACGATAGAATAGAGCCTTCATAAGGAGAATTGTTGTGCTAAGTCCGGACCTCAACCTCATCAAGCACATTTGTGACGAGTTGGAAAAAAAAACTGGACAGATTTATTGTACCTCTAAAAGAAAGCCTGTATTTGAAAAGAAAAGTCAGTATTTTCAGATCTGTCAGGTGTTCTAATAATTTTGGCCACCATTGTACATGTGACTAACATCTGCCGATGTGTGTGTGTGTTTCACAACATGTCAATGACCAACAGCCCACTGAACTCTTCACGCACAGTAGAGCTGGTAAACATCACCTCCCCCCGGGCTCAGCACTCTGAGGAACCGTCACGGGTAATCTGCCCATTGACATGTCATCAGATAAAGGAAGGACAGAGGTTATTCCCTTGGGGGAGGACATTAAATCAACATTAAACAGACAGGCTTAGGTGGGTTTGTGAAGGACACAGGTCTGGGTGACCACTGTATTAATGGTAATGGGCTCAGCCGGTCAGCAGCAAAGGGTGTGTCAGCTGTACTCCAGATTGGAAAATATCTTATGTTGTACATTGACATTGTGGCAGACATTTCCTTCATGCTGAATGAAAATACATTCCTCAACACAAAGCCAGAACTGCAAACAACATGATGCCAAACTCCATTTGTGGTTATTGCCGCAACAGCTTTACATTTCAAGACAATGCTGACATAGCCATTTCCAGAGGTGGGTAATCCAGGTCCAAAGACTAAAAATCCAGACCATTTTGTTTCAACCAACCAGTTGCGTATTAAGAGTCTCAGTCACAAAGTGCTCTAATTGATTGAAACAAAAATTACTCTTTGGACTTGAATTACCAACCTATGGCCATTTCTGTGATGAATACTTTCTTAAAATAAGTTCTCCCTCGGTGAGCCTTAAATAGTGGATACTGTAGGGATGGTTGAAGCCCCCCTCCCTGTGATGTGGTTAGGGTCGATTATCTGGTGAGATGGAGCGTCATGTCACTATCATGGTGCATCTGGGGACCTTACAACGCTGAGTCCAGTAGCGTGTTCCCCAGTTTGCGGTCCTCGTTCCAAATGTGCTGATGTTGTGGGGTGGGGGAGGGCCAGGGTGCGAGGCACAGAGGCTGGATGCAGGGCAGTTTACCTGCATGGGAATCTCTACAATGGAGGCATGATTAATAGGTTATGAACATTCTGCAAAGGAATAAAAACAACACACACAGTAAATATATCAAAAATATTGTTTTTCTGGAAGCTCCCTATAACACATTAAGGGTCTGCCTTAGCAGATGCTGACGGGTAATTAATTAGAGTCTTCAGTCTGGCGTGGGAGGCGGTCATTGCACAGGATGCATTAATTAAGCCATGAAAAGCACTTAAAATAGCTCTTCTGCTTAATGGGATCCCGCCTCCAGGTAACCATGACGATCAGTCTGAAGCGCACTTCATATATGAATGGTTCTTTTGGTTCCGTCGGCGTGGCGATTGCACAAGGGTGCGGTCGGCGATGCGTTAAGGCCGACAGAGGGCGAGGGTGAGACACAGTCCCCTGACCTTTCCCTTGACGAGGAGGGGGAGACGACCACAGACAGGGGACCTCAAACAGGTAACGGCGTTCACATGTTGCTGTCTCTTCGGTTTTAACCTGCAGTCACCCAAACCATACCTGGGTTGACAGCACCCCCACCGAGCCCCAGACAGGTCACGCGCAGTCTGTGGGGGATGGGTGGGGGCGAGTGGGGGGCACAAACCACAAACAACCACACAAAAAAGCCAGATGGAGATATGCATGCTGCGTTACACAAGGTTCCCACCCAAAGGTCTTCAGGCATCAGTGCATATTCGAAGAAGACTGTCTTTCCTCCAACGCTCGAAACCAATTAAGGAATAACATGAAACTAGCTATGCTGTTGTCAGGGGCTCAGTGTTATCGCTGGTGCATGCTGGGTAATTGCTAAATAACTGTGGAACTTCTGTGCTTCAACTTGTTGGCTGGTTAAGCAATACTGAACACTATCAAACAGCCAAAAGCAATGACCCAGTGGAGGCAGAGGAACCCACGTGGAGGACATGGTGAGCCTTCTGACTTTTCCCCCATCAGAGAGGGGGGCGGGGCAGGTTATGGGCGTGGTTTGGATCAGATAAACTGCTTTAACAGATCTTCTTCATCTCCTCTGCTCATCATCACATAGGGAAAGATGCCGTCCAACAGGTCCATTCCAGCCTAGCAATTTCCTTTGGTGGGGGGTGGGGGGACTTCCTGGTATATAGTAGTGGGTAGTAAGAAAGCTGGTATTAAAATTGCATGATTAAGGTCTTATTAATTCCTTTTTCTTTGCAGTGATAGCAGGCAATATGGGGGAAAATGCCCTATTATGACCAGCTACTTGGGAATCAATAGACTTTGTAGGATTTGGGGGTGGCTGGGAGTGCTGCTAGTATAGGTACCAGCACAGTAAGACCCCCCAATGACTGTGGGTGTGTCGTCGAAGCACATAACAAGGAGCTTTTATGCATTTTAATTTTACACTATATTACAGTGAGGATGTAGTCCTCGTTAAGGTCTTTAAAGATCTTCATCAGCCTGCTGATTTCCACAGATATAATCCTCCTAATCAAAAACAAATCCCAGCATAAACAATAAAACACGTCTGTTAGGACTCATGCTGAAAGCCATGATCTGCTGAAGCTTTCATTTATAGAGAAGATGCTCCCCTTCTATTGGGGGGGGGGGGGGCGGGGGTGCTGATCACTTTATTAGCAGCATAAGTATCGTGGAGATCGAAAGGCTGGAAAGCTGACATCAGGCTCCGTGCTGGAGCTTGGGGCTTTATTAATACCTCCAGCCCTAAGACGTCCCTATGTCGGCATTTATGACAGTTACAAAAGCTAGAACAAACCTTTATAAATGCTTATGGCCAGTTAAGTCGACTGTCGACCCTTAAGTAAAGTGTCCTTTGCCTTTGATGGATCCTGTGGTCTCCACATCGCTGGTATCGGTGCCTCCGGTGCCGCAAGGGGAGCGAAGGTCCTGGTATTGAGCAAAGCATGCAGCTCTTCTGAACAGATGAGAGTTTGGTCGACATAAGCAGGCCTGGCTGACACAGCCGGATCATCTCCCGCACCAAGACCACATTCCCGAGCACCATTTTTATACAAAAGGAACATTTTTGCTTTTCCTAAAGTGACTAAAGTGTTTTAAGTAGCCTAAATTTGCGGTTTCACAGCTCAGTCTGGGACGGACCTCGGAAGCGGCTGATTAAGGAAGTTATGAAAAACGAATTCTGAGATGTGATTCCGCTCTGGGTAATTAAAGGCCGGTTCGCCCTGCACCCGTCTATAGTGAAGGATAGAATAATGAGGGAAGGATAATGAGCTCGACGTCGCCGCCCCGCAGGTCTCCACCAGCAAGCCGCTTGCTTCCGGCGAGGTGCCGTGGCGTTTCCCGGCGAGGACACATTAATGAGACCAACCAAGTTCACAGTGGTCATTAGAGAAAATCCTAGCATAAATCGGCAGGCCATCAGGCCTTCGCAGGTTAATTCTTTCGTATTAGTCTGCACGACTCAGCAGCAGTGATTTGGGTGGTTAATAGCCAGCAGGGAGCAGTACTGGGAATCATTAACATTACAGGAAGAGATGGTATCACTATGCAGCATTACTGGAGCCCAAATGAGGCATGTCGTGCCTGGCCTTTGGGAGGCTGATCTAGGGGTGTGTGGCATCCTTAGGGCTTGGCAGTGAGGAGTGCTGGCAGGGAGCTTCTGGGGGGGCGGGGGGTGCTGCTGTCGACAGAGCAGGGAGGCTGGCTGCTATCTTGGCCCAGGGTGCAGCTACAACTTCAACATCAAAACTTCAGTCCCGATACTTACCATGTAGCGTTCGACTACAAAGCTGGTGGCACACAGCATTTCTTAATGGGGTTTACTTGCTTGACATCTTATAGTGTTTCTGACCAGATCGTGACCCATTCCATTCAGTCTCCGTACAGCAGTGGTTTTTGTTAAAGATGTACCCATCTCTTTGTGATCTCCCCTAATCCTAAGAGCTTTAACGGGAAAGTATTAAGATGATCATGACAGCAGGACCTGCATCCTGTCTCCTTGCAAAAATGCCTTGTTAACAAACAGCACATGGACAGGGCTAGCCACTTGTAGCATGGGAGTCCTTCCAATGACCCCCGATGCTGAGAGCTGCAAATTACAAAGACCAGAGGTGAACATTTCAGGTCCAGAAAGTTCA
>JAODKN010000001.1:48398125-48408711 GCA_026774425.1 Petrocephalus zakoni | reverse complement strand
CTCGCAGCTCAGTCAGACGCAGCCTGTTCTGCAGTCGGGTATGAGAGATGGTCTTTGACTCGCAGCTCAGTCAGACGTAGCCTGTTCTGCAGTCGGGTATGAGAGATGGTCTTTGACTCACAGCTCAGTCAGACGTAGCCTGTTCTACAGTCTGGTATGAGAGATGATCTTTGACAGCCTTGCTGGAGGTCGATTGACACAAACACCATCCTTCTGAAACGGTCTTATGCTTCAAGAGATGTCGTGCCTCGTCTAGGACTCCTACTGCCAAAACACATTTGTCCAACACTATTGTCTGGAGTCCCTGAGGGTTTATCTAAGCTGCAGAGCCTCTAATGCTAGCATTGGAACGTCATGTGGCTCTGCAGATTCTCGGTAGGTCATGAGTTCAGATCCCATGCCCAACAGAGTAATCATATCACTATTGGGCCCTTGAGCAAAGCCCTTATTAATTGGCAGGCCCTGTTCTCAGATCCTCCCTTGTATATATTTTTGTACAAAGCATCTGATAAGCAAAAATTACATGCAGCTTATATTTATTAAGCAGACACATTTATCCAAATCGACGTGCCATTGAGAAGGCAGTGTCAGACTGTACCTGTAGCAACTGGGGGTTAAGGACGTCGCTCAGGAGCCCAACGGTCAAATCATACAGCTGACCACAGGATTTGAACCAGTAGGCTTCTGATCACAGGCACAGAACCACACCCTGCCCTCAGGTATGTAGTGGGCTTGTTTGAGGAGCCCCTAGTCTATTCCCCCTGCAGCCGTGATTTCAGTCTGTTAGCAGACGTTAACGGCTTTCTGTTATTAAGCTGAAGCCTCAGCATCTGCTGCCGGTTTGTATGCCGATAAACAAGAATAAATTATGGATGTCGAGAAGCTCCCTGTGTCTCCATCTCAAGGTGCCGATCACATCACTTCTCGTTTTCATAACTGGACACGGCGCTGTTTCAGGACTTTGAGCTCACAGCAGACCCGCCTTGAGCTGTAACACGTTGCCCTGCCTTCTCAGTCATGTTTCCCCGCCCTCTCACAGGGCTCGCGGCCAATCGGCCGCTCCGAGGAGCAGGACTGACCACTAAAGCCAAACCCAGTGGGTGCTCAGTGGGCGCTAAACAACTTTTTCCAAATGTTTCCAAAGGATTGCGTCTTGTAGCTGCAGAGACGGAGGGAGAGCTGGAGGAAGAGAGAGGCGTATTTGCCTGGGCACTTTGAAGCAAAACAGATAGGGGTTTTCCCTGCTGTGCCGCGCAAATTAAAAATGTAAATGTGAGATTTCTAATTTAGATCTTTCAGGAGATGTAAGAGGTGCCTGAGCCTGTGATCAGACGAGAAGATGAATGTGCTGTGAAGAATTGGCTCATTTTTGAGCCGTGCCACCCCACTGTCGGCACACAGCTGGCCATGAGTCAAAGCCTCCTGTGCATGGTGCACACTGAAGGCCTGAGCTACGTCCATGTGGCCGCTCGGTGTCGTCGTGATGGGGTTGCGTCGCAGTGCTGGTGGAAGCCCGCGGGGCATCCTAGGGCCGGTTTGCCCCTTCAAAAGATGCTGCTCCTTAGTGACTGTCTGTATTGGTTGACCGGTCTGCCAGGTTCTGATCGTCTGGGTCATGAAAATCAGCAATCAGCTCTGCTTTCTGTTGCTCCAATTCTGTCACTGTGGAGACGTGAGCCAGATGTTACGTAAGGTGGGAACTAGTCGGGAAGCGGATATAGAGGGATAAGAATCCCATTATAATCCTATTTGATTTTTTAAAAATTGTGGATTTACCTTTTGACACTTAAATGACAGGCCGGCCCACCTGGTTAAGGCCAGTTTCGGTGCGTGTGAAAAGGCCAGGTGCACACTGGCCCTGGTTTCACCCCACCCAACAGGTTTCCCAGCTCAGCAAACAAGCTCCAAAATGCTCACCACACATCAGTAGATACTCAGGGGTGGGGGACATGATGATACCTGCCCCGGCAGTGGGTTTCAGGCCGGAGCGGTGCTTCCGGTGTTTTTATCGGGACACCTGCGAGGCTATTATACCCCTCATGTGTGTTTGCACGTGTGAGCGTTCGAGTCAGGCACTGAGCCCATAACTCTGTCAAACACCGCATGTGATTTATTTAGCAGTGGTTTGTGCTCCTGGCTTCGGGCCAAGCCAGAATCCCCATAGGACCGCATGCCTTAGAACCTCCCAGATCCTTCCATCCATCGCTGGAGAAACATCTCGGCGAACTGGGCGTCTCTCCAGAGTGGGTTTCCACACATCCAACGTCGTTTTAACAGCATAGGCTTCAGTCCTAAAATCCATCTTATGAACATAACATGGCCCCTAAAATACATTCTGCTCATGCATAAGTCATTTGCCATGCTCTTGAAATTCCAAGGCTTTTCCCCCAGAGTTCTTAAAGGAAATTGCTTTTGATATATTACTCTTAGCCTCTGAAAAAGGAGTTTAGAAAGGCTTCGGAGGCTGACTCTAATTTCATTACTACAACTGCAGCAGAGAAAAATCTATACCAAATCCCACCACCTTACCCTCTGTGCTTATTTTGCTTAACTCACTCAGTACTGAAGCCATAGTGAGTACTCTGTATTTGGCTGGTGTTGCTATATAGGCCAGGCCCACCCAGCTCTTGTATGTAAGTACATTATAATTCACTCCGAGGATGATGCTTGTCACAGCTTTTTCCTTCCTTGCTCACGCTGCTAGACATTTGCCAGTCGTTCTTGAGTAAAACATGAGGACACAGTCAGAATCCACCCCGGTTTGATCATATCACTGGACCCTCATTTCAGCTGTTAGTCTCCAAGTTAGCTCAGAACTGGATTTCAAGTTCCCAAGACCAAATTGGTGCTTTGGGAGCCAAGCCAACCGGAACGTACAGCAAGGCGCATGGGAAGATGGTGGGCGTGGTGCTGATAGCGGATTTCACCTGCGCCACCCTGGCTCGCCGGGTTGGCTTCTGTGGGAGGTTCCCTGCTGGCAAGGTGAGCTCCAGACTGCAGGATGAGGGTAATGCATTCCCTGCGGAGGGTGTCAGCTCCTCCGCTGATGCCAGGTGAAGCCAAGCCAGACCCCCAGGCTTCCGGTGAAGGAAGCAGCCGCTGGGAGAGCATGCTTGTCTGGAATAACAAGCCAGGAGGGACTGGCTTCAATGCACGTCTCCCAGGGGATGCTCCCTCCTCCAACTGGGTGCAGCTACCGCTAATTAGCTTTGTCAACACTGCATTCCAAATAGGGCTATACTGCACAGCTTAAGGACATGTCCATATAAAGCAATAAAATCAATTCATGCACTTTCATTCGCATTTACAAAATGCGTTAAATTAAATGTTTATGTTGCATTTGGCATCTGTTTATGCTTTCAGGTCTTGGTGGGCAAGGTGGGGGGTTTACAGCCATGTCAAGCAGGAGGATCAGGTGACTGGGCTATTGAGGACTCATTTGTCATCTAAACCTTGTTCTGAGATGCCTGTAAATTGGTGTTTTATTTATTTATTTTTTATTGATCCTGCAGTGTTCATTCTGTACCATTCCAAGATTTATCAAAGATTATTTTGTTGTGTGATACACCTACTTGAGTTTGTTCCATCCATCCATCCATCCATCTATACAGCTAATCCAGTAAAGGGTTCTAGCCTCCAATGAAGCACTGTTTCATTGACATGACCCATATTCTGCTCTGTCCCCATCCATTTTGAGAAAAGAAACCCCAAAACTGACATCATGATACAAAAGACCAATAGTGGGAACCCTTAATAGTGGGAGTCGGCTGTTTTTCTTGTTTATAGTGAACAAGGAGATAGTTTAAGACGGTAGACGGGAAAATCCGGGAACGCTGCCTGTTTATTCTGTCTCTCCATCTCGGGAACGAGGTAGCTTGTAAATCTCGTTAATAGAGGGAACGATACGGGTGACCCGTAAGCCAAGCGGTTACCGCAGATTGCATCCTCCTGGGGCAAGGCCGCGCGTTTGACCACAGCCTAACAGCGAATGCAGCAATCGAACGCAAATGCGTGTAAGCACGCCTCACCCATGAGAGAGACACTCCGAACAAATGAGATGACTGCCTCTCATCAAAAAACAGATAATTTACCTGGGAAACAGGCAAACAGAGCAGAAGGGCTTTTATTAGGAGTTTTATATGTCATTGACTTGAGGACACCTAGCATTAAAACAGTTGTGTTTATGTGTGTCGGGGTTGACAATAGGAATACACGAGGGGAGAAAGATCATCTCAATAGCAGGATAAATGCCCAAGCCCACTCTAACCCAATCATCGTCACACATGTTTGTTTCCTGACCGTAGCACTAACCGCCAGAGCAGGCAGATGCATCTAAAGTCATTCTGGGTGGCCGTTCCCACCCGGTCGGAATCTGGGAACCTTCACCATCCCTCAGTGTGACCTAATGCTCTCCGATCAAGCCTGACAGAAACTGCCGTCAGCTGAAACAGGGAAGAATGGGGCTTTTAAAGCAGCAGTTTCAAAGCCCCGTTTCCCTGTTTTCAGCTGAAACTGCTACAAGTTAACAGCTGAATTCACCCACATTCCACAGCTAACTTCTTCAAACACCAGGTTGACTACAGAGCTGCAGCTGCATACTAATAAACATAAAGGATGTGTAATTAGTTAATTAGAATTTTGCTTCTGGAGTAACACAGGGTGATAATCAAAACAAGACTATATCAAACACATGCAACCCAGTACTGCTCCCACAAGTCTGGCATTTCACTGCTGACTTCAAATACCCCCGTCACATCAATAGGATTAGCTTGTTGTGAGAGACATGGTAAACAGACAGTTTCCGTCACCCTCAATACAGCGCTGACTTTGATATGAAACAATGGCTTTTCATTGGCCAGCAGACAGGAAGTCTGGCGGCTTTGTTCAGGGACGAGTTCCTACAGGACCTGGTCCTCCCCGGCTCCCACAGAAGCTCTTCCCAAAGTGCACGGCGAAACGTCTGACACAGTGTGTCATTGCAGTCCTTCGCAGCCACGTTGCCAGCTCCTTACATGAACGAAAATCGTATCCGGGGAGTTTGGCTTGTCGATAAAACCAGAATTACAGCTGACCAGATGGTGTAAAACCCCACACAAGGGGCTACATTCCCAGACCGATTCGCCTCTTTCGATACCACCATCTGTTAAATATTCAATGTCGGTAAAGTAGCTAGCTACTCTTTATATATCCTGTGTCCCAGTTTCATACACTTCCTGTCCTGTAATGTTCATAGATATAGTCGTTCTTGGAGTGTGACTTCTTCTGGGCTGAGAGAAAGACTTCAGTGTATTTTGATATAATGACCTGGATTAACAGTCCCCAACCCACAGTACAGCTCCGTGGCCAGTATTCCACTAGGAATTTTGCGGAGTGGTTAAATAATTTCCAAAAATATTTTTTTTTGCGACCTCTCACGTTCACACATTGTTGACATTCGGAAATTAAAACAGAAACAGTTATGAAGTCATCACTGATCTACCGCTACCCCTTAGGAAGTATAGCGGTCTGTGAACATAAAAATGCTGGGATCTCCTGCTGTAGTGTCTGGATGCCAGAGCTAACTGGGGCAAGAGGAGAGATCATTCCGGTTAGCAGGAGAGAAAGACGTCAGTGTCAAGTGCACTTTTCCAATAAATCTGTCCAATGATCGCAAAAACCTCCACCCTCAGAGTGCTTAGCAATATACCCTTAAATCTTTCACTGACAGATTTATCCAGAACAATTTGCAGAGCTTGTTCATTTTTAAAGTTGCATTCCTTGATTAACTTCAGTTGCGTTACATAGCCCTTCTTATAACCTGAATTTAAAAGTGACTTTCGGTGTACAAACTTCTCTTCGACCACTATGAATCCACTTACTACACAGCAGCAAACGACCTGTGTTAATGGCTATGAACAAGCCGCCTGTGAATAGGTCACGCATCTTATCTGCAAAGGGCCGGTGTGTATGCAGGTTTTTGGGATAACTTTTAGTTCAGCTGTTCAAACTCAGGTGTGAGGACTGTTTGGCCAATCAGCCCTTTAATTAGTAATCTAATTTAGGTGTTGCAGCAAAGCCCCGCATACACAATGACCCATTCCGCCCACCCCTGGGCTAGGGGAATGGAGGGAGCTGCTGCTATTGGTCAGCAGGCTGAAGGTGGATGGGTCGCACTCAACCACTCATGACTCAGGGGGTTTGGCCTCTGTCTCTGTGAGTCTACCTGTGTGATTTGGGGGAACTGGAATCTACTCACAGAATTACTTTTACTTAATATGTAATATTCAGGCCTGTCGCGGAAATGGTGCCAGGAGATAAGGCACGCCTGGTGTCTAAAAGCGCCTTATCACATCCCGTTTCCCAGCACAGCGGCTCCGAGAGGCTCAGCAACAAAGCCGCCACACCGATTAAATAGACAAATTGGCCGGGGAGTTAAATCCCCACCCCTGCATTAGCGCAAGCTCCCATGAGCCTCCTGTTCTTGCGAGGCAACAATGCACTAAACGCAGTCCCCTGCACCAGCACGCATATTCCATCCAATCATATAAATTCCTCCCTCATTAATGTAAAAACACATGTGGAGACATTAAAGGTTTTTACAGACATGGACACAGCTTCTGTTAGTGGAGAAATTTTATGGTTTAGAATATGTCTAAGATTTGGGTTTTGATCTGTGGCACCCTTGTCCCTCTCCAATAACGCTGCTATGGCCATCATGTCATAATGAATCCCCATCAACACCTGACTGGAACATTTTGTGGGCTGAAAAAAGGCCCTTACCCATCTGGCTACTTACCCAGAGACTACTTCTGGCCCCGCCTCCTCTGACCCTGCCCCTTTCTGGCCCCACCTACCCTGACCACGCCCCATCTGGCCCCACCTCCTCTGACCCCGATCCCATCTGGCCCCACCTCCTCTGACCTGCCCCGTCCTGACCCCACCCACATAATCTCACTTCTGCATAGATCCCACCAGAACTGATCACACTAGGTTCCCAGCTAACAACTCTGACCCTAAAGGCTTATAGTTGGTCCTATATATATAGAGAGGGGTAGTATATGTATATATATATATATATAGAGAGAGAGAGAGAGAGAGAAAGAGAGAGAGAGAGGGTAGTATAACTAGATGCTAATACTGCATGACCGTTTTGGTGAGATGTTCTGTGACTAATGATTGCCCAGTCTCAATTTCAATGCAACGTTACACCCAATCCTTCTCTTGGATGGGGGAGGCATAACCATTTGACAGCCAGTAACATCACAGCAGACTTCTGGAGGTTTTAACTGAGGCCTTGGTGTCCGAAAAGATGGAAAAGGTGAGACTAGGAAGGAGCACTGGGTGTTCGATGAAAATGCAAGAACAGAACCTTGCTATTTCAGGCCATTTGTAATATAAAGTCTTAGTCATCTGTCTTGAGTTCCTGGTTTTTGTCTATGTACATCTGTTTCATCCTCTTGCTCTCTGGGACTTCTTTGGCATTCCTTTCGCACCCTGGGTGTCTTTTCCTCCCCCTCAATCTCTCTGCCCCCCTCCACCCCCTGCGGCCTCTCCCTGCTGTACACACAGGCGTCACAGTGTGCCAGAAAAGACACCGGGCGCATCTCTTTCTCAGGCTGGTGCTCCCGTTTCTCTGGTAGCCCCATGGAATTGTGGGAGTTTTCCCCTGGGAAAGCAGAGACTTCAAACGCGCCGGGCTCTGCACGTGTGGACCAGAGGGGAAAGCTGCAAGCTTACATACCAAAAGCAATTTCAGCGCAAGTCGTTGCTGCCTTCGAAGAAAAAAAAAAAGACAAGATGAATGTTCTCCGGGGCTGTGTTTGTTTATTTTCCAAAGACCGGCGTCGTTGGCCTCCGGGTCCAGTGGAGGAGTGACTGCAGATGCAAACCCAGCCGTCCTCATTGATGCTTCTGCACACAATATTTGGCAACAAGAGAGAAAAAACCAGCAACAGCAAAGCGTACATGCTGCCCCCAGCCAGCAAGCAACGGACACAAAACAAATGTTTGTTTGCTTTGTGCCACATAAAGCAGCACGCTGACATCAGCTGTTTTTCTTGAAAGTTCAGCACCCTTGGGAAGGAGGACTGTGAAAATGGGGCCATTTCTGAGGGGGTGGGATGACCTTCAGACTTCCAGATCACTCTGCTAATGGCCCCGCAGGGTAACATAAGGCACGCCTGTGTTTCGCAGTCCACACTCGAAGCCTGTCTTGCTCGTCCTAATGTCCCGCAAGGAAGACTCAGCCTGGTGGGGAGGGAAGCCCGCTCGGTGCCTCCTGATGGTCATCGGGGCCACATGTGTGCAGCCCAGCGGCCCATCGTAATGCGCCATCATTCTCCTCTCTCTCTCTTTCTCCCTTTGTCTCTCCCCTCTCTCCCTCTCGCTGTCTCTCCCTCCCCCTCCCTGTCTCTCTCTCTCTCCCTCCCCTCTCTCTGTCTCTCCCTCCCCCGTCTCTCTCTCTCTCCCTCTTTCTCTCTCCCCTCTCTCCCTCTCTCCATCTCTCCCACCCTCTCCCTTCTCTTTCTCAGCACATCTTACATGAAGACATCTTTCTCACACCCCTCCTCAAAGCACAAATCACAACCTGCCTCCCTCCATTGCCTGTCACACAGTTCCTGCTGGGGGCTGGAGGGGCTTCAGTGTGGGAGCTTACTGGCTTCTCTGGCTCTGAACTTTGTTTTGCTGCTAACAGAAAGCATCTGGACCGTGTCAGTCTCCTGGAGGTACCCCCCCCCCCCATCCGCTCCCCAGACACATGGACCCACTGTGGGCTGATGCTAACCACTGACGCGCCGCTGCTATTGAAGCGTAACAGGATTACTGCACTTACAAACACAAACTGCTGTACAAAACACAAACACACACACTGAGGTACAGATGTTCACAGATACAGCAGCAACATTAATAAAGAGCGCATACCCACATGTACACACAGGACCACACTCACACAACACGCAAGCAGAAAAACACACGCATGAACACCTACAGATGCACAGAACTACACACAAACACTAACATGCACACCACCATAGAAATACACACACAGGCACACATACACAGTCCGCCACAGCATGATCTCAGATGCACATAGCACCAAGCAGAGCCTCATTAATATGTATGTTTACAAAATTAGCATAATCTCCCCCACAGGCCTACACTGTTTACCCAATCAGGCTCGTCCCCACAGCTGGTCGTGCCCACAGAGGTAGGCCTGTCACGACACCAGCTAGTCGAATACGACAGTGAGGGGAGGAGACCAGCTGGGGTCTGCATTAGATCCTCTTACCTCCATGTTCCTGGTCCAGCGTCACTGGGGACTATCAGCTGCACGCAACTAACTGGCTGGATCTGGCTGGGGGTCTCAGGTCACATGGTCCGACATCTCAAACTGGGCATGTGCACCTGGGCCAGTCATAAGTGACCTTTGACCTTCAGGCCGGGGAGCCACCATGTGGCAGAGTCTGAGCTTCGGTTCATGGGTGGGCATGAATATGGCGAGTCTAGACGGGAGGATCCTTGGATGTGAGGGATCATTCACTATCATAAAGAAACATGCTATATTTCTGACTTATGAGTTAATGACTGTTTGGACAATACATTTATGTGATCTGGCACGTCACTGAACTGACTGTCAGCAGCGTCAGGCAACACAGGCCTTTGAATAATCCCCACAACACGAAAGATATAAATTATGATGTTTATGGTCTACATCAACAATGGAATTAAATATGCAATGATGTAAGTATATCTATGCTAGTGGACATGCTTGCATGTGTGTGAGTGTGTTTGCATGTGTGTGTGCAGCTGGGAGGGTTTCATCTCAGCCTTGTGTGTCTGATTGCAGTCATCATTAATGCCAGCCCCCTTGCTGCTGAGAGCTGTAGTAACACACACACACACACACACACACGCACGCACACACACACACACACACACACACACACACTCTAATGTCTGTGAAAACTGCTCTGTCACCAAAGCTAAGCACCAGGGAGAACCTGTCGCAACTTTCCCTCTAAACGATCTATATACTGTATAATGCAAAGGTTACCATATAGTGAAACAAACATTTTTGACTCAGGAAAAGTGGTATTTTGTGGTGAGAGATAAAGTTGGAATAGTTGGAGTTGAGATGCATTGGGAAATATTATTATTCTAATCAGATTATTCTAAGGTTAAAAGAGCACACATGCTGTGTGCGTATATTACAAAGATTACCATGTGGGTCTGCTTGGATTGGTGATCAATTGCTTCGGACGGTTTTGGGAAGTGTTCTATTTTGTGTTGGTGTGTGGTTTGTGGGTCAAAAATGACAAAAAGTAGGATGTTTGGCTGTGGTGTTGGGTTGTTTTTTGTTACTTTTGCACTTCAAAATGCGCCACACATTCTTTATTGGAGACAGGTCGGGACTGCAGGCAGGCCAGTCAAGTACCCATACCCTCTTCCTCTGCAGCCAGGACTTTGTAATGTGTGCAGAATGTGGTTTGCATTGTCTTGCTGAAATATGCATGGGCGTCCCTGGAAAAGATGTCTTCTTGAAGGCAACATATTGTGCTCCAAAATCTCTATGTACTTTTCAGCATTAATGGTGCCATCACAGAAGT
>JAODKN010000001.1:48374337-48396100 GCA_026774425.1 Petrocephalus zakoni | reverse complement strand
GCTCTCCCTCCCTCCTAGTTCTCCCTGTTAGGCTCTCCCTCCCTCCCAGTCCTCCTAGTTAGGCTCTCCCTCCCTCCTAGTTCTCCCTGTTAGGCTCTCCCTCCCTCCCAGTCCTCCTAGTTAGGCTCTCCCTCCCTCCCAGTCCTCCTAGTTAGGCTCTCCCTTCCTCGCAGTACTTCTCCCTTTCACCAGCAGCACTAAACTCGGGTGTGGGGAAAACAAAGGGGGGGGAGGTCTGTGTCCGGGCCCAGATCCAGGGAATTTGGGGGGGGGCAGTGTTAATCCGGCCTCCCTCTGCCTTTTCCAAAACACCGGATCTGTGTCCAGACATGGCCTTGTGGGGATTGCCGTGAGCCCCATCCTGGGAGGCTGAGAATGAGAGGACAACGAGCTGGACGGATTCATCTGCAGATACACGAGCATTGTCATTCTTTGCTGAAGACCATGGGCTCGCCAGCCCGTGGAAACGGCCGCACAAAGACATGGCAGCCCGGGAAGGAGCTTCCGAACATCCGGCTTCCTCTCGGTTCCGCTTCATCCGTCCAACATCTTTGAAAAAAAATAAGCAACAAAACCAATCAAGATAAAGGCAGACGGTTGTGGAAGAAGCAGGTCCTCAGCCTTCTCAACACTCCCAGTGATTTGTGGTAATGCAGATAACAGGAGGGATCCATCCCGAGCCCTGTTCCAAGAATTGCGAGCAAACACTGCCGAACGGGAGAAGCTCAAGGTCTAAGCTGTTAAACACACGTCCAGAATTTCATGAGTCAGGACAAAACTTCAGTTTTTTTGTTGTGAGAAAAGGTCACAAAGAAAAACAAGCTGGCATTTCTAGTTCATTAAATATGCTTCTGAGAAAACAGGCTTAGCTAGTTCCGGCAGCCATTGGGGGTTAAGGGCCTTGCTCAAGGGTCCAACAGTGACATCACTCTGCTAAGTCGGGGACTGACACAGTGACCTTCTGAACAGAGACACAGTCTCCTAACCTGCTCTGCCGAACTGGAGGAGCCAACCCATACATAAAATATCCAGGTTTAGGAACCAGAAAAACAATACATGATAAATTTGAACTTGACATTTTGGTGAATAAATGAATATGAAAATGAATGAAGTGATTAGGATGCAATCCACTGGCATCAACTTGGGACCGTGTCACTGGGAAGGTCTGCAGGCTTTCTTGAGGCTGAGGAATGTTGATGTTTTCCAAGGTGGGAGACCCAGATATGTCAGAAGGGTGATTTGTTGAAGAAAAGTCACTTTTTCAACTCAGAGGCAGTGGAATTTCACCCCAGCGACTGAACATGTCGGCCACAGTGGTCCCCTATAAATTAGCTTGTCACATTGTGTAAATATAACGGGTTCTGGGGGGCGGGGTGTTTTTTCCCTGAATACAAACAGCAAGTTTGCTAGCAGAGGCCAAAAATTGCACTCTGGGCCCATGAGGAAGGTAAGCCAACAGGCAGCGGATGTGCATGTTCTCCCATTGAATCTTCAGCAGCTCCAAGGTGGATGCTCAGAGGTCATACCTGCAACGCTGGCCAGCAGGAGAGAGCCCACCTGTAAGAAATGTACCTTCATGCCATCCCGCAGCTCCAACCTGTTGATGTGAAAAATGGTCAGGGATTTTCAGAGAAGAGGAAGTGTGCGTCAGCAGCCTTTAACTGGACCTTCTCTCTTCCAGGTGGAGTTTCTAGAAACAGATGTGCTGGTGACGTGCTGGAAGGTTCAGAGGCTGCAGGAACAGCCCGTCACCCCCCACGACCTGAGGCAGCGAGGAAGAGGGCGGCGTGGAAGAGCCACTAGGGGCACTGTGTGCATCGGCGGCTTAGGAAACTGGGCCTGCTGGTAAAAATCTTGGGGTCAGGGGGTGATTTCATGGTTGGGCCCTTGAGCACGGCCCTTAACCCCCAATCGCTCTGTCTCAAAAGAAGTTTGTCAAAAACATTTGTCAATTTCCCATAAAGTGTCCAGCAAATAAATTGTAAATACCCTGATTAAAGTTTAGAGTCTTAATCTCATCAAAAATACAGAAGAAATAAAATAAATATGATATAAAAATATAAATATATATAATTATATATATAAATATAAAAAATTAAATCCTCTTCCTATAAAATGTCTGCCATTTCGAGCCAGTTGCCACTCTCCTCGCAGCTCAGACTGGGTCAGCATTACTGGAATAACACAGCCAGTTCGATCCCTGTTGCGTCTCAGGTGTCACCTTTACGAGTGGCTCTGCTAGTACAGTCCTCTTCACACTCAACAGGAAGCTGCATAAGTCCTTCTCTTAATCAGGGTCAGGATCCAGGGTCAAAGGTCACACTGCTGGCTCTGTGATGCACTCTCAGGCAGAGCAATACCTCATCAAATCAAGGAAGCCACTTGACCTGTACAACAAACTTAGCATAACTAATTGATTCATGGGTCAGTTGAGTTCTGTAAATGTAATGGAAAGAACCTGGTGGCTCATGCCATAGATTCACCATCAGAACTTAATAATTTCCTCCTCTGGTTTTGAACAACTATACTTTAGGACTTAATCGTCCTAAGTCTCAGTCTCTATTCTGATTAATTTAGATTTGAAACATGCCAAGCTCATTTTCAAAAAGCCATACAGTAATAATTAAGTAGCAAGTAAAATATGTAATTTCAGTCTTCACACATGTTTTTTAAAAAAGTGCAATTTTCTAATCTCAGTAAAGGAAACTTCTTTGATCCTGGGCTGATCAGAAGAGCATTAAAGTTAAATTCCTGTTAAGTTAAAGTCATTTCCAAGCAGTGAATTTAGTTTACAGCAGTCCTTTTCCACTTGAAGGCTTGAGGTTCCGTTTGTATTTTTTTTCTGTTTTAGATGACAAGATGAGGATGGGAGGAGATCAGATAAGGGCTTTTAATGGTCTGTGACAGAACAACAGTCAAGCATGAGGAAACTCTGTCAGACAGATTCTGTGTAGGGTGATGTAAATCTCACATCTTTGGCAGAGTGCAGCATACTGGGTCGGGACGCTGTTCTGTGATCAGAAGGTCACAGTTCAAAGGTCACCCAGAGTCAGCAGAGTGATGTCACCATTGGGCCGCCAAGCAAAGCCCTTAACTTCAATTACTCCAGGGCCGGTCTAGCCCTGCTCTCTCCCCAAAAAAGTTACTTTGAATATCTACTAAATTAATGCAAATATGACATATAGGTTTGTTCAGAGGCTGATCTGAGGTTAGCGCTGCATTTACAGACCACATCTTGTTTCTCAAAGGAAAATATTTACAGGCCTCTTTGTGCCCTGTCAGTCACAGTGGGGGCATGTCTACCTTGGCCCTCGAGTCTCACAGCTTGTCTGTTCTGTTGTATCCTGCAGATATTTCGGATGCCCCTTGCCCTCTCTTTACGTATTAATTCGGAGAACTTCATACGGACCCTTTGAAATGACTCAAGCCCGGGAGCGAAGCTCACATCAAAGAGTAAACAGATCAAAATTACCCAGGGCTCGGGTAGGACTTTGCAGCTTCCTCCGCTCAGAAGCACTCAACTTTTGGGTGCCAAGCACTTGTTTAAAAGAAACCCTCCCTCCAGCTGTATGATATGCCTCAGAATGCCGCTCCCAGAAAGGGTTCACTGAAACACTGCAGAATCTTTAAACCAGAGGTAAAATCCACAGGACAAAAGAAGCAGTCAGACTGACCGGAAATGGTCTTGGCTAGGAAGCTCTGTCAGTGGTTTGGGAAATAATCTATTTCCTCTTTAAGTTCTGAAAGCCACCCTGCCCTGTGCTTTCTCCATCTGGACCGAAGGAGGCCACCAGCTTTGGTTATTATCCTGAGAAGTGCTTCTGGGCACCGGGGTGTACAGGATGACCCGATGAACAGGTCAGATAGATAACAGGCAGTTTATCCCCATACCGATTTAAAGTGGATTAGCAGACTTAGCGTCATTGCTAAAGGCTGACTCCACTAAACGTGCCTCAGGTGAAGAACGAGATATTTGCATCCGATGAGCCGAGAAGCATGCAGTTGATCCCGCCCCTCTGTTACCGAACCAAATGCCTTAATCCTGTTGAGGTATTTTCTTTCTGCAAAGAAGCTCCTTATCTCAACAGGGGAGAAAAAAAAAAGATTAGTGGAAAATAACACATTATTAAGCTGATGTCAGCTGGCAGCCTGCTTGCGGGGCCTTCTCTGTCTGAGAGACGGCAAACGCTATAAATAATAATTAAGCGGTGTGCAGTGATGATAATGCTTTGCAGAGGAGATGGTTACTGGTTACCAGTTAATAAGAGGAAATACATATACATGCCAGGGGAGCTCAGCTTCAGTGTGGACAGTCCACAGGGACCCTCGCCCATTGGAGGGTGGGGGGCAGATGGAGGGGGTGCAAGGTGAGGGGTCAGAACACCTGGGATACATTCTGCATTCCAGGAAGCGTGCGGCCTCCCCCCCGCCCCCCAACACACACACATGCGCTATTTTCCCTGGAATCCACAAGGTAGGGGTTTCTGGGTCACGCTGGGGACAGATAGAGGGAAGGGAAGGAGGTCATCTAAATTTACAGAGCTTAGAAAATTTCCAAAGTAGGTGGGGATTCTTCCCAAGAGACAGACGCTAGTCCTTACAGACTTGATTGAGCGAGGATGACACCGGGGTCACGTTTGCGGAGCTCGAGATATCACCGCAGCCATGCAGGCTTAGCAAAACGGATTTATGCAAGCCTGGCTTAATATCATTCGTTTCCCTGGCCCTGAGTCACTGCCATGGAAACTTTGCAAAGCTAATCAACAGCTATGAGGCTGCAGGTGACTGGCTGGGGACAGTCACTTCCTGCGGCCTCAGCTGGATGCTGTACCTTTAGAAAGATGTAAGCAGCGATCTGACGCCAGATGGCAGAGGACCTTTTATCTCATCATAGTCAGGTTCTCCATATTGGGGTAGTGAGATTAGAGATAGCTGTGGATAGGGATAAGTGCTGACTGTTCCTCATTTAAAGTGAGCAGACCTACAGAGGGCTTCAGAGCATAATTAGCCTGGGTAATATTTGCAGGGGCTTTTCCAAAACCGCAAGAAGATGGCAGATATTTAATAAAGAGGTTCAAGGGAAACATCGAGCTGTGGGGTACGGCAGCGGTGACCCTCAGGGGATCTGACTGCCTGCAGTATCTGAGACACAGTGAGGAATGGGGCACCAGCGGCTGGGCGGAGAGCCGGTACAGAGCTGGGTCGGGGTCTGGGATGGGGATGCTTTGTCTCGGGAGACCATTCATCAAGTAGCCAGCAGTCGAACATCCCTGCAGCCTCACACTAAGCAAACAGCTGTAACCATGCCGAAAATATTCTTCCTCATTAAAAGGCTAAGTAAGCCCGCTAATGATGAGCAGTATTCATCAAAATTGAAGCTCAGTAAGATGACATTGACCGCAGGAACTCCAGCTACCACCATCTGCCTTACTCTGGACCATAGTCACGTGTCTTTAGCATTGTGTTGCTAGCAGATTTAGCTCTTCTGGTGGTTCTAATAGCTTGGTGGCTTGGCCTCCTCTCACCCCTTATTCATCAAAATGCTTAGGGCTGCCTTAACACCACCCCAGCTCTCCGCCGTGACTTATCTCCAAGGCACATGCTCTGCGAAAGCTTGCATTGGTTCATCAAGGCCAAAGACATCATTAAGACTGGGTGGAGAAGGGGACAATTCTCGGTAACATAGTCAGACTCTTTATCACTGTGGCAGCATCAACAAAAGGGTCCCATACTGTACACTCGCGGTGGAGTAGAAGGGGGGAAATAAACCCTTGTTCTGTTTAGGGCACCATTAAAATTCTGTCTGGAAATGTTGCTTATGCGATAATCTAAACTGCACGTGGGTTTATTTTTACTATGCTTTACTGACTCATCCTTAAGCTAGAACCTCACAATAGTATACCATAAAATTATTTTGGGAGTTGAGCATGCAGTTTCCTTATAAACAGGACTTTCTGCATAAGCACAGCGTTATCTACAAAAAAAAAAACATAGAAATAGGACAAGCATAATGTGACTCTGTTTGACAAGCTGTCACCGCCGGGGTTTGCATTCTGCAAGCCTGTTCTCCTTTCCAGAAATACTTAAAAACAGCAGAATTTGGATGTTATGGACTATAACACGGTTTTCCCAGTAGGCAGGGCCAAGATCTACAACTTCATGACATTGTGGGAAACGCTAATAAGATATTACAGTTTAATCAGCTCAGAGGAGTAAATTTAATTAGATTAATTGGGTAATGCGATTAGATTAATTGGGCATGCGCTTTTGCGGGCGGCATCGCTATCTACAAAGATACATTCGCGTAACCGTATCACTTGAGTGGGGTATGCACTGGATTTGAATAAACATAAAGGAGTCTTCCTTACTCGCGCATCAACATCTGCCCGCATTGTAACAGCAACCGTTCCAGCCGTCCTTTAACGCGCAACAAATCACAGCAAAGGACGCTGTGGGAAGATTCAAGCCTGGATGCGGCCCTGTAGGAAACACCCTTGGCGGACCTTATATAAAATGGCAGACACCGCCTAAATCCTGACAGCGGGACGCGCAGTGTAGGTGCAGGGAAGGGAAGACACAGAGGCCGGGCGCTCCGCAAATCCTGCAGGCTGCGCTAACGAGCTCCACGGCTAGCAGCGCGGCCGCTGAGCAGAGATCCTTACCTCATGGGCTCCCGGCAGATCAGCTAGCCTGACACGGCTCGTTCGTGACGGCCAATCAGCCGGGAGACAAGCCAGCGAGATAATAAGCCCACATCGCTTTATTTTTAGGCTTTTCGCTCCAATCTGGTCGTTTCTCGTGTGGTCTGTTTCTTTTTTTTTTTCTGGTGGCGGATTTCATGGTCGTGACTGCTGCTGACGCTGCTGTTTTGAGACGTATTCGGGGAGGATGAAGGGATGCGCGCGTGAGGTAAACCCCTGGCGCTCAATTGCGGGACAACAGGCAGTGATTTGAATGAATCGTTGCTGCCCTGACAGTCCCGTACATTAAAGACGTGCCTTATCGTCTGATGCTTTGATGCCTCACGTCATTGGTAAGATTTCAGCCAATCAGATTATGACAGGTGATGTCATGGGGCCTCTACTTCCTTGAAATAAGGGGAAACGGCAAGTCTGGACCCAGATCGCTTGACAGTTTGTTTGTGTTTTGCATTTTCCCCTCATTTCTAGGTTACGGAATGCATGAGCCAAACAAAGAAACCAAAGAACAGCATCCATCATCTCATAACTTTGATAAATTTGCCAGTCTAAACAAACCGTTCCTACCTTCCTCTGTCAGATGCTTCCCACTAAAAGCTGCCATGTAAACAATGACCAACAAGATGATTAATGTCTCCTCAAACAGAAGAATCTATCTTCTCCAGTACTGGGATGCCTGCCTCCTCGCTGAGGAAACTTTAAATCAACACCTGGCAGCCAAACTTCTCTAATTGGTTTCAGGGAGATTTGTGGCTAAGGTGAGAATTCCATACCAACCCAGTTCTCTGCCATTTACATGATCTCTCAGCACTAAATTTCCTTGTTATGTGACTCAAACCTCAAGACCTAATATTTTCACATAGGAAGTGAAAAAAATTACATTCAGAGCAAAATACAAATGATAAGAGCTGATTCTATTTTTGCCTTTATGTTGCTAGGAGTCTTTCCATGAAAAATAAGGTCTTGACACAATTTCTGGCCATTAAATAACAATGTGTGCTGGTGCCAGGACTCGCCACAGTGAATTTAGCTGTTCCTGCTTAGCTTGCCAAAAACAGTCAGTTTGAACATTTTTCAGGGCACCGGTAACTTTTCCACTGCATTTTCAAAGTCCGAAGGACTACTTGGGTGGAAAAACAAGTCGCGGGCGTTGGGACGTTATGAGACATGACAGGGGGTCCCTGGGGCCGTGTCCCGAATGAAGTGTCACCTGTCCGGAGACTTCCCTGAGGGAAGCAGCTGTTTCAGAGGAAGGTTCCTCGAACCCGGACCTCAGGTGACCACTTCCACTGCCTTTCTCGCCATCGCTGGCATCCCCATTGTCATGGAGAACTGCAGGGTGGGGGGTCTGGGGGCCACAGCCAGCAACACTAGTTTAGTTGATAGACAATGTGCTCGTAATGAAATTCCACGCCTGAGGGCAGCATTTAATATACCTCATTTGTATTTTGGCAGATGCAAGAAGGTTCCATATTTCTGAGAAGGAGATAGTGGAGGGAGAGAGAACAACTTATTGCTTCCCATTTATTCCCATCCCGGGAATACATTAGCTGCTAAACGGACATTACTTTGGAAGCCTCTTGCCACTTCAACCCGCAGGCCAATTGGATAACTCCAGATTCAGAAGTTCCCTTTAAGCTGATTAACTAAAGGTCCCAGAAAAGACTGGCAAATTACCGCCACATTAAACAGCGTCACATCAAAAAAATAAATAAATAAGCAGACCGGTTAACTTAAAGTTGTTCTACTAGTTGAGCTGTGGAAAAGCTGTAAGTGATAGACAGCATTCTGAGTGTAGAAAGATCAGCCTCTTACACGGCACCGGATTAACCAGCTGCCAACGGTAACGTCGATGCGGTCTGAAATCACGCGTGGCATCATGTCACTAACCAAACCCAGAAAGGCGCCTGCGCTTTGCTGGCTACACTTTCTGCGCGTGGCACATCTTCTATCGCTTCTCCTTCTGAAAATAAAAGCATTATGGTTATTTGCTACCCAGAGGTATTTCCACGGGCAATCGTTTGGAATTTAAGACAGATCGGTAATGGGCTTAATTCTTTTTATCAAAGACGCAGATCGAGATCTGATGGAAATTTGCGGCAGACCAGAGTGTTTCAGTGTTTCGGCGTGCTGTTTAGAGGTGTCTGTTCCTGCCGCGTGGCACCAGCGCTTTCAGGAAGCTCCAAGGAGCGAAGCAGACACAGAAAGCCGTGCGAGGAGCTCAGTTTGCTACTCTGGCTCACGCTACACATCCCTGGCTCTCGCATCTCACATGAAACCACATCCTAAAGAACGGGCGACGACCTCCTCGACGCACAGCCATTCTCACAATGCTGGAATGGCCGTTAATCAATATCAGTGTGTCTAACAGTCAGTCTCTCTAACCCAATGTTGCCTTTGGAGCAGAAACCTGCCATCATGTTGTGGTGAGCCTGAGGGCAAAAGGCTGTAGATGTTACTCATGCGGATTCAGAGGAATTCGTACTGGTTTCTATGGAATGGCTGGAGTCACCAGTAAAGTGTGCCAATTAGATTACATCCAGATTGTGAATGGCAGCTCCGACGGCCCCTACTCATATTTGGTTTCACTCAGATATTTTGCTGGATATCCAAAAAATACCAGAGGAATTCTTTATCTGAGGGTCTGGCTTTGCCTCACAGAACTATCTGCACTGCCCGAGTCAGTTGGAGGTGACGTTTTCTCCCTCCCTTCCGTTTGGGGCAGCTGCCAGTTCTTGCCGGCCGTGGGCATCACGGAACAATGACGGCATTTTCAGGGGAATGCCCCGAGGTGTTTGGCTAAAATATAAGACAACTGTGGGGAGATCAGCTTGAGCACAGAGACCTTCTCATTGTAACCAGCCTACCACCAAGAACGGGGGGGCATAGCAAGTCAAGCAAGCCGGAAATCCTCCTCTGACATCGCCACATGAAGATTTCGGCAGGCATGGCTACCTTTGTCACTTAATGAAGATGAATTCCAATAAATCCGGCATCCATCAGAACCACGGGACGCTCTGTTTAAAGTTTGGGTCATAATTAGCCAACATGCTGGGGGACTGGGGAGTATGGGACTGGGGAGTATGGGACTGGGGAGTATGGGACTGAAAGGTTTTACAGGAATTCATAATGGAAACAATATTTGGGGGGAGTGAATAATGTCAGCCTTTATGTCAGTGGGGGAGGGGGGTTGGGTGAGTGCAGTTGCTGTGTTGCTATTGTCTCTGTCTTCAGAGCCATGCAGTGTGGTGGGGGGGGGGGTCAGGGGGGGACTCTGGCTCCACCCAGAGAAGATGACAGCATGCTTAAAAATGACGGAGAGCCTTGTGCTTCTCAGCTACACCCTTACGGCCCTCTACACTGCAGATCCTCAATTAAACCAACATGCCATCAGAACTCGCTCTAGTCTCATTAGACAAAGGCGGCTTCTCTCCAACCTTCTGACCCATTGAACAGAACCACCTGGCAAAGCAGCAGTCCAACATGGGAGCCCAAATCCTTTCCTTAGACGTGGACATCACTGCAGCTATTTTGTCTTGAGGTCGTCTTCCTGATCCACTCCATACAGATCTCCGGTGGCCATGTTGGGAATGCCAGATTATGCGGCCTGAGGGGGGGGGGTACATAACTAGGACCTAATGGCTCATTTCCACTCCACCAACACATTTTGGAAGCCCATTAATGGCCAATCCTGTTAACCAAAGGGATCGGTAAAGTCTCTTGGGGTTTGCTGAGAAAATATATCTCAGGCCACTTTGTCCCTTGAGGTTTTCTCTCTCCTGGGGGTGAGATCTATACATCTGCAAAAACCAGCGCATCTCAAAAACCCCCGCTTCTGTCAACACAGGGCGGGGTGATAAGCATAGACATAGACGCGCATGTTGGAGGCTGGGACAGCAGAGTATGCCGATCCCATAGGCACGGGGCTGCCGGGCAACACTCGGCCGTGATAACGAGGTTAATTGACAGCGGGACGCTAATCCGGAGAAGCGTGGCCGTCGCGCCACGTGACCCTCTTCTCAGAAGTCCCCCGAGGTGCCCTGCGAGGCCCTACTTGGGGCTGTCAACGAGAGGAGCGGAACAGAGGTCCGTCCCCTGTCAGCCGTGCCCGGCGGCCAGGGGTCCTGATGAAACGAGGAGTCGCAGCTGGAGGCAGGACCGGCGATGATTATTTCTCTGGATGATCTAGGAGAGATGATCACTCCTGAGGAGTGACAGTAACGGCGGCCAGAGCGTTTGCAGCACTCGTATTCATGAGGGCTAGGATGTCAAGACATATTCATCATTTTCTTACGCTTGTTATGAAAATTAGGAGCAGCTAATGAAGACACAGGGTCCTTGCAGTCATTCTGTCATGCGATACAGATGCTCAGGCAGTCCTATAAATGTTTATAGATGAGGAGCCAATGAGCACCACTTGGACTTATTCTGAAATATGATCGATGATGGAAAAAAATGTAAGCAAAACCGGGTGAAGTTGGCATGACGATGTCAGGCTGAACCTGAAGCCATTTAGCATTTCAGAACAGCTTTGAAAAATTACCATGACATGTACATTTCCGCATTTGGCCAAATAGGAAGGGATGCTTTCCGGAAAAGCAGCTTCGAGTTAGTGAGCGCAAAATCATCACCCTGCTCTTTGGCTGATGACACTAACATGCAGTTCGCTCGCCGTGCAGGCGGACGGCCGCTTAAAGCCTCTGCCTATAGCTGTTGACCGGCTCTGTTGATAAACCGACCCCTTAAGCCGCCCCTTCGACAGAACCGGATGAATATTTACATGGCGAAGAAAAGGCTGTAATTGGCAGGGATTTAAACACAAGTCAGCCGTCCGACATGCAATTATTCCTCCATTGCTCCCCGGTGTGCTCCGCGGAGAGGAAAAGCAAGCTGGGTGCAGGGGTGTCAATCACACCTGCACCCCCCATAGCCCATTCAGCATAATGTCCCCCCCCACCAGGTCTAATCCCCTCAATGCTGCTTTTTTTTAATAGCCATCAGGGCAGGGAGCGATGGGGGGTTGGGTCTCCACGGAAACAGGCGATGGAAAAATCAGTGTTGATGTATTCTTAGTTTCTGCCACTGGACCATCACCTCAATACAATGCGCATTTTTTATCATGGATGCGGTGAATGGCGAGGCGGGGGGGGGGGCTGGAAGAAGGGTGGTTCCTGAGTGCACACAGCGCCCGTGACAGGGCAGGTTCAGGACCTGGGCTTGTTCTCTTCAGGCTGCCTGCGGACAGGGTGAATATGTACGGCCCGTTACAGTCACAAGCTTCCTGGTGTCCGGGTCAGGCTGCTGGGAAGGGGGTGGCTTTTCTGTTCAAAGTAAAATAAAAATAAATTAAGAAGCTGGCACCGCTTTGGGTCAGCCATCGAGGACTTCTCGGTTCCAGGAGTGGTGCCAGCCGGGCACTCGGGAGAGATACCCAGCAGGGCTGATGGGGAGCTAAGTGCCAGTCAGGGACATGGAGTGAAAGCAGGTGTCGGGTCACTTTACCCCTTGGTGGGGCCAGGAGGGCACGGGGCGCCGGTGGGGGCACCAGATGGCTGGGAATGGGATGGGTCTGGGGGGGGGGGGGCACCGGCCAGGCTGAAGTCGCAGCATATGGCGGGGAGAGATGGCAGGAGCAGGCAGCCGGCACCGGGGAGGCCCAGCGGCGAGTATTTACACTGGCATGGCCTTGGCCCGCTTGGCACCGGCTCCGGTGCCACCCGCAGAGTTTGGCTCCGGAGACATTTCTAAATAAAACTGGCTGCTGGGATGCGGGCGCAGCTCAATCTCCTCTCTCTCCCTCTGGCCTCAAACCAACACATCTCCATCTACACACACACACACACACACACACACACACGTGATGTAGGGCAGACTTGCACCCATCATGGCAGGACTGAATGACTCAGCAAAAACAGCCCCATTTGCTCCTACACTGCACGGTCAGTTAGAGGACACACCAGGGGCGCTTTAATATAACATTACCCATCATGCCCCGGGACACTATCCACCCACAGATGAACTATTACACTTACATTTATGTTTCTGGCAGACACTTGGGTCCAAAGCGATGTACAAGTTTGCTGGATAATATATCACAAACACACGGCTGTCAGAGAGCCAGCTCAGATACGAGCGCGGCCAGCTGAAATCCACTCCATGCGGCACGAGAGAGATGCCGGGCCCGCCGTTAGCAGTGGAGGATTCTTCCGGACCTGCGGAGAGACCGAGATGTGCTCACAGCTGGATCTTCAGGGTGACCGGGTCCTCTGCCCCGGAGGGGGCCAATCCTGCAGCAAGAATCAAAACACCACCCCCGCTGGCCCCGAAATCACACACCCTCTCCATGTAAGCCCAGGTGTGGTGCGCAATTGCAGCCACCCTCAGCCACACACCGACAGGGAAGCTGTGAAACCCTGCGGGGCCAATTTGGTTCAAGGGTGTCCTCTGTTCTGACGCACTTCTCGGCTGGACTGGTCGCGGTGTCCGAGTGGCACTTAGCTGGGGAATTTTAGCGGGCAGGTAGCTGCTCTCCTGCTGGCCATTAGATTAGCCTCACTATCACGTACGGAATGGAAACCTTCATGAACACCCTTCAGTAAGGTGCATTTCCCTCATCCGGCATCTGTGGGGCTATAGAGGTGACCGCCATGAAGGAAACGGAGCCTGTGGTCCCAAATTAAATTTCTCTGAGGCCCCTTTTATCAGGCATAACTTCGTTAGGCCGAGTCCGGCAGCGTCCGGCTTTCTCCAAACCGCCAAATCAGTTTAATTCGTCAGACACAGATGAGTTGGCACATTAGGTTCTGGCCAATGGGTTGTTTACCCGGGGAGGGGGTTGGGGGGGGGGGGCGTGTTCACGGTCCCCTAAGGTGCAGACGTCAGGTACGGGGGATTGGGAGGAGGTTAACGTTTCATTAAGAGCTTTATACTAACGTATTAATAATGAGGCTCCCCGCAGCAGTGTTAATGAACTGAGCAGGATCTCTGCAGTCAGCCACCACGTCGCCATGGTAACAACGGGAGCGTCTCCGAGGATGGGCTGGCTTCGTGCAGCCCTCGCCTAACATAATGTTGCCAGGGTTGGGTTTGCTGTTTCCCGGGCTCTACTCAATAAGTCACTTCGGGGGCCACAGGTGCCCCTACTAGATAAAATAAAATAAGGAATAAAAAGCCAGTGAGTGGAGTCAGAATATTGCAGCTAGCAAGCTGGTTAGTTGATTATTAGTTGCTTGTGGCCAAAAGGAGCATCCACAGACCTGAGGGGCCGCACACAAACATGTGGTGTGGATGATGATTTATCCAGCATTCTGTAAAAATGAGGATGGTCGTTATGATTGTAAGGGATGTCTTTCTCAGAAGAGCTCGCTCTGAAGGCTTCACAGGTTTGCCACGTTGGGGGTTACCAGTGCCTTTCCTTGCTCACTCCGATGCTATTAGCCCAGAAACCCCCTCCCAAAATTAGCCGCGTCCCTTTAAAACAGGCCGGGCCGTGTCCGGTGAGGTCAAGGAGGAACTGCTCATAAATCATGGGCTTTTTGTTCAACTGCCCCTCCAATATAAGGCTGGAAAATTGGGTGGGTGGTTAGACCTATGGACCCCTTAATGACACGACTATGCTTTAAATCATCACCAGAGGTCAGAGCCACCATTACACACATTTAGGTCCATTTTTCAAGAGCAGGACCCTGCAAAGAGGGATCGATGCTCTGTCCCGCTCTCTCAAGTCTCTTTTTCCTGTATTGTTTAGTTATACATCTTACCCACTTATCGTTATGTACATATTATTATTGTATATTACCCAACACAACCTAGGCGTAGTACACTTTTACTACTCAGTATGGCCAAGATTTTCCAAAAAAAGTCTTTCTTTCCATGCCGAGTAAAGGAAGCCTACCCCCTCCCCTCTGCTTCCATTCAGCTTGCACACAGATGACCCCCCCAGGAAGCTGTACAAGACAGGGGTCCTGAGAGCTGTGAGCACAGAGCAGTGGGGAGGGTCTTTGGCTGTAGGAACATAATCCCACAGCGGACTTCATCTCTAATCGCCCTGAAAAAGTGTTACAGTAACAGTAACTAATGGGGGCAGAAACCTCGGCTATAAACCGTAGTGCTCAAACGAGTGGCTAGGTATCGCTATCAGCTCCCACGGGGACGCCCCGTGACAATGTGAGTATCAGCCACCTCCTGCGCGCTTTGCCACTGCCGCCAGGCAACGCCCTCATGCACGGATCTTCCGTTCCCATGGCGCAGAGCACGTGACACACAAGTGGGCAGCATGGGGGCCCGGGCGGGTGAGGCTGGCAGCGAGGCTAATTAATGTGGCACCTCTTTAATGCCGTGCAGTCACCCAATGAAAGTGAGAAGGGCAATGGGTGGGCGGGGCAAAGTCGGAAGCCCCGCCCACCCCAGACTCTCAAGCACCAGCGTGTGACTGGATGCCAGGCTGTGGTTCAGATGACTAAACAAACACAAAAAATCTGTGATAACCTGAATCACATGATTTATTTACTGCACTCTCCATCTGCCAGGATGACAGCTGCTGCCTTGCTGGTAAATTAGAGGATAATAGAGGATAATAATGATAAAAGATATCATTCCTGAATTACTTTCATAATAGTGCTAAATGAGAAGCCATTTGAAGAAGGAGGAAATTTAAATGTGCTGTTGAAAGCATGTGGGTAAAGGCCCAGGGCATTAGCAGTTAGCACTCATGGCTAAAGCTCATTTCCAGTGTGAAGAGAGCAGCCAACATGTGATTTCAACCAAGCACCCCCATATTCCCAAGGCAGGGAATGTTGCCCCTTTGTCGCGTTCAGCATGTCCTCCAAACAGCCTGATGGAGTTTTACGGGTCAACAAGTTTTGCCTTTTCAGCGCTCCCAGAACTAACGGTAGTTTTTCCTTCATGCGTTTTCAAGGTAACAAACAGGGTCACGTCCTTGGAGGTTAAATTGTCATGGGAACACATTGCCTGCTGTGCTGTGGTCCGCAAAAGGGAAGAAAGACGGAGCAAAATCCATAACGGAGCGCAGCACAGACTCCAGACATCCGCCCTGACATCTCCTGTGTGGGACTAGCCAAGCAGGAAATGAAGGTTCCCCCTGCAATCACCGCGTAACAACGCAGCAGATTAACCTGCCATCGCTGCTTTCAGACAGACCCACGTAACACCTGTTTAGAAAATTCTTAGGTGATGCAAATTTCCGCCAAAATCTTCTTGCCAGGTACATGTGCAAATAAGATCCATTGTTGGGGGGGGGCTGTGTTCTGTGCTCTGCTTGGCTGCGCTTTCCTCATCCCTGGAGAAATCAAGCCAATTTGTCTGCTTAATTACCTTCAGGAAAGCATTCCAGGTCAACAACGCCTGGCTAATTTACGCATGCAGACCACGAATGGTGGAGGTACATCAGATTGGAGACGGCCCAGATGAGTAGGATATTGATTTATTAATCCCCTCACCCCACGACCCCCCAGCACCTAACATGGTGTAGACCACAACAAGCAGAGACGTTAAACAAGGAATTCATCATTTTGGAAATGCCAGGTCCGCTGTCCCATCCCTATGTGTCTGACGGCTCATCTCTGCAGTCCCACAGTTACGTGACAATGACTGTCAGTTTAACCTTTTTCCAGAAAGGTACGAAACTCAGGGAAAGGTGCTCTGAAATATTTCCCTTGCACTGAGATTTCTCCCATGTCACATCATTTTGCCTCATCGAACAGGCTTTATGGGTGACGACCTGGAGCTTGGAACCATCGTCACGGCAGGAAACCGTTCAAGAGGAACGATTTATCTGACACTGATAAATCGCTGCCCAGCCTGCAGGTCATGTTCCATTCCAGATTTTTTAAAGGATGGCTATAACCTGCTAACACATGATAGGTGAGGTTGATCCATCTGGTTACACCGGTAATCTCCGCCCGTCAGCTCAGAGTGGGCAAAAAGAACAAAACCTCATGTAATCAGAGCTTTGCTATAAATAATCACAATGAACCAGTGTAAGACCATCTCCAGGCATAGTGAACCATGTATGGGGGACCTGGCAGGGACAGGTTCAGGATCTCTATGCACATTGTGGGACGTGGATGGCTTAGCATGGAGGCTGACATGACATGGGAATAAATATCCAGTTAATGATCTGAATTCACAGGACTAAAACAAACATGTATGGGACAATTGTGCGTCTCCAGTTTGGTGTGTGACCGGAGTGAAACAATAACTGGTTGTCCCAAATGCCTATAACAAGGGACAGGTGGAGCGAATCAGTATGAATTCACATGGTCACCTGACTCTCCCCTGAGACTCTGCCCCCCCAACTCACAAACACATGTAGGGTTGGCGAGGAGGGTTTGAAAGAGAACAGTTTCTGAGGATGAGAAAAAAGTGGGTAGTGAGATTGAAAAGCTCATTTTGTACTTTAGAAGGCTGGGGGTGGAGAATGGGGATCATCACACCAGTTCTGGCTGCAGAGGACTGATTACAGACCTGCATCCATGTGAGGTTTAGGGATCATTGCAAACAAATGGGTCTTACTTCGAGCACCTCTAAAGCCCGGGACGGGAGCCATTTTTGCCCGAACCATAATGAGCGGATGGTCGATGATACGATGAAAACATTTTCCTTTGCCATGGAAACTGCAGACAATAGGGGCGTACGAGTGAGCTTTAATGGGAGCCTGAGTAAGTGATTGTGAAGATGCACAGGGGACTGTGAGGAGAGCCAGAGGCTTTCGAACAGCGCTGCAGTGCTCGGACTTCCTGAACACAGGACAGCTGTTAATGAGCTAAAAATCAGCCATGTGGGGAATGCTTGCCTTTATTAGCTGACGAGTAACACAGCATGATGGATTGGGGCTCAGCAGGGAGACATGCACTAGGAAACCACAGGCTAACACCAGAGAGATTGCGCTGAGGTCATCTGGACTGCTAAAAAACCGCAACCATTTCAACCTGATAGCAGGGCACATATGTCACTAACAAACCTCAACCGTATCAAACTGCTAGTATAGGGTAGTGCATAGGCCAACAACAATCCTCAACTGGCTAACCCTGCTAGCAGACGCATAGGGTAATAACAAACCTCAATCAGCTACTTCTGCTGGCATAGCGCATAGACCATTAACAATCCTCAACCAGCTAAAACTGCTAAATGTTCTCTCTGACCAGTACGTGAAGGTTCATTTGAATCCTTGACCCTGGTAGGTGGGGTTTTACTGGACTTAAATCAGGAACGACACAAACACAGCCTGAGTGAATGACACTCGTGTTACAGCAGAGCAGTACAAGGAAACAGAACATTTCTCAGGGTTGCCAGCGGTCGCGCATTTGGTGTGACATACACACTTTCAGACTCACGCTCACAAGACATCATACGGCAAATCTATATTCTTCCAATATAACACCTAAAATTAGCTACATCGAAAGCTTTGGGGTAGTTTGCAAAGCCTACAGACTATTTACGAGGTAATAAAACTGTAACATAGAATGCAAATGTGTGTGCAGACTTGTGTTGAACTGAAAATCTCACTTTAATCAGCTGACCAACGCTGGCAATCCTGACGTTTAGCGAAACACCATGATGTTCAACAATTCTGTATGAAATGCAACTGGAGTGGGATCATGTGTCCAACCTGTAATTCTCCCCTTACAGCCAAAGACTTGACACCCCGGTAATTATAATCACCCCAAGGAGGAATCGAAGATGACATCCATGACTTTGCTGACAGAAAGATTAGTTTACCCACAGATACGGCAGGGCAGCCTCTCTAGGGATTCAAAGCTGTGACCTTTTCTAGAGGCCAGACAGAGCAGCGTAGTATGGAGCAGGGAGTCTTAAGCCTCTGATCAAGCAAGAGACTCAAAAGGGGCAGGCAGTAACCTCTGTTGACCTCATCTCTCCTCAGGGTCAAAGGTCAGCTTGGCGCCGCAGGTTGTGGATTGGCTGCATTCACTCACAGTGAGCCGTGCTGTCTAAATACAATCACAATATGCTCACATGGGTCTGGCTACATGAGCTGCATTTACAGATCCGGTATCCTCTATCACAAATGCTGCCAGTATGCCGAGTGCTTTAGGGTGTGCCAGGCGGACACACCTGCGTTTGGCCCCGGCATCTGGCCCAGAATTACACAATGCTTGATAAAACAGTAAACAGTGGAGTATTGAGAGGGACAGAGATCATCATGCCTTCATGGTTTAAAGGTTTCAGACTTAATACTTTGTGAAAGATTTAACCCTGGCCCAGCAAAAAGTATCTCCAAAAAATCATGTCCATCCCATTTTTCCAAACTGCTTATCCAGGTGAAGTTTGCTCTGCCAGAAGGATAATATATAAAAAGCCTGGAATGTTAAGTCTGCATACGTCGCAGATAAGGTTAATTCACATCATCTGGGCACCCCGAGTATAGCTGTGAAATGCAACGGATCGGGTATCATCACCGAGCGAGTTTTTTTCTGTGGAGCCTAACAGCCCCTCGGCACTAAGGCTGGATGAACTCGCTCCGAAAGTCGAGCTGCAGGATCCACGTCACCGCAAGTCGAGCACCGGCGGGGTAATGAACCATGCTAGACCGTCAGAGTATGGCACCGCGCTCTGCTTTGAGTGTAACCGTCGGTCGCCGAGACACCCCTCGAGTTCCTCGGTTTAACGAGTCGTTTCTGGCTCACGTGGGGATCCAGGAGCGGGGGCGGGGGGGATTAAAAGCTTCCGGTGAAATCCGTGGAGATGCGTTCGCGGAGAATCGAATGGGTTCGCCGGGACGGGGAGGCTGGCGCTCCCTCACGTGGCCCCGCGAGGAACAATGGCATCTTTCATCCTGTTCTTCTTCCTGCCTTATCTGTGTAAAATGACACCCACGCCAGCCAGGAATGGCTTGTTTGAGATAAGCTCTGCCACAATTAAATAATAGCCTCTTATTCCCAGCACCACCCCCATCCACATTTCCACAGGCGTAAGCTGTCTGCGCAGGGCTTATGTATGTACACACACACATACACACACCCATGCCCACACACACACATACACATACACGCACACACAGGCAAAGCTGCAGGGAAATCACAGCAGCCAGAACAGTGGCTGCTACCATCGCAGACTGACATCACCACCCCAGTGCGTTAGATGCAGCCTTCCCCGCACATAGGCACATAGACAGCCCGCTGCATTATTGCGCCCGTTGAAACACGTCCTGTGTTTTCTGGTACAGGTTAGGGGCCCCGTAAGCGACGGCAAATCCAGTGAATGGTGGGCTATTATTCTCGAGGTGTCTAAAAGGCCTGAATAACAGTATGTATACATTCTGAGCCGCTCTCAGGCTCTCCTGCTGAGATAGAGTTTGGTCCCCACAGAGCACCAGCACCCTGACTGGTGAAGGAGGTGAGATGGAGAGACTGAGGTGAATACGCCACCTGGGCTCAGGGTGTGGCGTCTGCCTCATCAGCTCACCAGCCCAGGGACCTTAAAACGCCAAGAATGCCGGAGTCAGTGCCGGGCCGGGGGCCAGCTCCGGGGCCTGTTAGTGCCACTGGATTCCTTTTTAAAGATTAGACCAATCCCAGTGGAAATAAATTATCTATCGAATGCGTGGGGGGAAGATGGCTGTCTTCAATACTGTGCACTTTTAGTCGTTAATTGTTAATTGTACACTTTAGCTGGGAGGGGGGGTGCAGATTACTGACCACAGCAGACTGTCGGCTCTTACTGCTTGCCCCCCCCCCGCCGCCTTCTCCCCACCCTCTGGGAAAACAAAAGGAAGGCCCTCTCAGCTTGGGCCAGTCACGCGTTGTTCTCTTCTCTCCATGGTAACACGCCCTTTCGTCGCGGTAACGGCCAATAAAATAACAATAAATTTCAATAGACCATGGAAATCCCTGACATGCAGCATTAGCTGGGAGGGTACCGGTCATGTCCCAGAATGCACTTCTCCCACAGGTGTCTGGGTCTGTCATTGTGTAGATTTTTTAAAATATTTTTTGTGGTTTAATTGAATTTAAACAATTGTACAATGCAATTAAAACATGTTTTCTTAATGACCCACCCCTTGTAGAACTGGGACTGTGGAAGTTAAGAGGATTTTATTATATTGGTACTTTTGTGGCACAGGGGGTGTTCTGCTCTTTGGAGCTGAAAGCCTCCCCCCTCCCCACTAATATACAATTCTTAATGTTAATGCACATGGGGATCAGCCAAATTGTCTGGAGGGGACAGTATCCAAAAAGCGTGATAAAATCTCCCACTAATTTTCTACGAGAAAGAGCGTATTTCATATTGGCGGGTAGACGCAGACTAACAAGGCCTGTTTCTGAATATTAGAGGGCAGGAAATTAAAGATGCAAGAAATGATCCATTTAAAGGGGCATGATTTTTTATACCCACACCACGGGCCCATTGCTTACTCACATAAAGATACTTGATGTGGGTGTCTTGGTAACTGGGGCCATTATTGGAAGGATAATGATTTATTTGCACTTGTGGACACTAATTGCTTTTTCCTCGGCCTCTGGGGCTCTTCGGGGATCAGCGACGTCCTACTCGCCGCCGTCGATGGATCGGGGAACGTGCTAATGGCCAGACGGACACTATCGATCAGCGAGCGAGGGGCAGCCGGTGTGTACTCCGCCATCGATCGCGGAGGGGCGGGGCCTCTCGCCTCTCGGCAGCTGACAAACGCACTGGGCCGGCCAGAGGGCGCGTCAGAGCGCGCACCGGCCACAGTGGCTTAAGTGCAGGTTCACGATGATGTCACCTGGTCACTAACGTTTAATAAACAGAATGATTTTCACATCCTTTGTAAAGAACATTATGAAATCATACCTTAGTCCAAATACACACTATATTACATATAATATACGCTGTATATTATATTATACATTTTCTTCCATATCATCTACATTATTATTATTATTATTATTATTATTATTACTGCTGCTGGTTTGGTGATGCTTCCCCCCTGGCCTTGTTCATTTTCAGACCCTCATCTGGCATCGTCTCGATCTCCGGATTAACGCGAGATCATGCCTTGTCCTTGAAAGATCAGAACAACAAATATGGGAGGGGGGCTGGGAGCA
>JAODKN010000001.1:48356250-48368093 GCA_026774425.1 Petrocephalus zakoni | reverse complement strand
CCCCCGGTGGTGGGTTACTTCACGTAAGCCCCCCCCCCCCCCCCCCCCCCCCCACCATCCGAAGCACCTTAGCTTAAGGTGTCTGTAGTTCATTATCATTCATGATGAAGCGTACTGCCACCTCCATAAGGCTGTTACCCATGATGCTCCACTGCGCAACACAAATTACCCTCATTGCCCACCCCGACAATATTTGTGAGGGTAGGAGACACACAAAAGGGAACCACAGAGACACAGGGAGAGAAAAGGAGACAAGGCACTTCAGCCGGACTTTAGACACCAGGCTGCAGCAACTAACCCTAATCCAGGCCAAACACAGGCAGATAGATTCCTTTTACAAGCATTTGAAAGCGTTTGCTCCAGTGGTTAGTACCACTGGCTTCCCACAGGGACACTTCTGTAGCACGCCTAGGAAATCGCTTCATTAGTGTCCTGCTACATAAAATTACACCACAATCTGCCTCTGAAAATCACACTGCTAAGCAAACAAACAATGACATAATCCCCATGAGAGGCCTCCTTAATGGTGGGTGTTACAGCAAAAAAGATACTGACTTCAAGGTAACTAACTTGAGTCCCATGGATGCCTCATCTGTTGGACCCTTGAAACAGCCAGAACTATGCCAGGAAATAGTTTCAAAGATGTTGTTTGAAAGCATCTGCTATTCATCTGTAATGTGAACGGAAATTATAGGCGATCCCCTCTTGGGAAAGGGGATGAGGCCACCAGCATTAGCCTGCCTGTTGGATTATAGAGGAGAAAATGCCCCCCATTGTGCTGCTGCAGATCCCACAGCATAATGGCATGTTTGCCTTCCTTTCTGCTTAATTATCACCCTCTCGTGTTTGCCTGGTCTGTCCTGTCTCTGGCCATAAGCCTCAAATCACATGAGCACAGCCCTCCGGTCTGCTCGCAGGTCTGCCGTGATCATTTCCCAGTTAATCACACTCCTCTGTATACCCTCCCAAAGCCATGCCTGGGCAGGACTACGATGCGCTGAATACAAAGTCATCTCCCCTAGAAAGACTGATCAAATTACCACTTGGAAAACTGTGCAAACAACAAAGTACTCTTCTCTCTCTGAATTTTATTTGAAACTAATTAGATTTAATCTGGCACAGACGTTCTGAAAACGGATGTTTAGCTAGTTTGTTATATCAGATGGGAATATATGAAGTTTTGGGGATATGTGAACGTAGGTTATTTTTGATGCAGGAACTCATTGTTTGGTAAATACAAAAAAGATACCTCAGCTGTTGAAATAGTGTTCTCCATCTGGACTGACTTTATCATCCGAGCCAAGACCCCCGCTGAAAACTATCTGAGAGTTTTGTGGTGGATGAAACAGGAAACGGGAGGCGATTTGGGTCAAGCAAAGTCCATCCTGCACAGAATGGTCATACGGGAGTATCGTGTAGTTTTGCGTATCTCTGGATACCGAGGGAGGAAGCAGTCCTGGAGAATCGGCAACACGGACATCGCTGGCATCTCAAAAGACCAGCAGGTCAATCAAGCAGGTCACCGTGTTTTACTGGCATCCAGGAAGATCTTACATTGGTGATATTTTTAGATTTATGCTTCTCATTGAACTGCCAGAACCAAACCACAGACACCATACCGAGAAGAGATATTAGTTACAGCGCGGTTCCAGCTCGCTTTGGTTTTCCACTGCAGAAGGGTTGGCTGCCGAGTTTGGAGAGCAATAGTGAAATAAAAGTGACACCCGGTGTGTAATTATTATTGTTTTGTTATTTTGCGAGTATATCCACTAGCACGTCTGTGAGAATCGCCGTGTTATGCAAGCATGCTTATGCTAGCATTCGCCTGCTTAACTTTGCATGACGAATCCATTCTGTCCAGCTGTTCTATAGGACTTAAGTAGGAGGTTGGAAATTTTCAAGTTCTGAGTTTTCGGGAATGCATCGTGATGTGCGAAAGTACAAATAACAAATAATATATAGAATATATGCTTTTTTTCTAGAGAGAATCCATTTGCAGAACAGCAGTATCTCCTATATATATATATATATATATAGTATATGCATTATGACCAGTGGGATGGGCCATGCCAGCACAGCAGAACAGCAGTATCTCCTATATATATATTTATAGTATATGCATTATGACCAGTGGGATGGGCCATGCCAGCACAGCAGAACAGCAGTATCTCCTATATATATATATATATATATATATATAGTATATGCATTATGACCAGTGGGATGGGCCATGCCAGCACAGCACGGCTCTGTTACGGCCCACATACTTCGCAATGGAAAACCGCCAGTTTGCGGTACAGGTTGGGTTCGGCTCGGTGGCAGGGGAAAAGCTCCGATATATAAAATCATCTTAGGTTTAGCCTATCACTGCACTAGCACTGGCAGCGGAAGCCAGCTAAAGGTAATGTACACATTGACTTAGAAGATGCTTTCAACCTTACGAAAGCAGGGTCAGACAGTCTTCAGAACATCTGTGACAAAGGGCCTTGCTCAAGGGCCCAATGGTAAAATTAAAGCCACCGACCATGGGATTTGAAGTAACATCATTCTGAGTAGGAGCACTAGGACCTAACCCAGTGATCCACACACACCTCGCGACCTGTATGTGCACCTGGGGAAGTCGCCATGAAGAAATTCAGGTGAAGTACTTTGCTGATGTACACAAAAGCAATCGCTGAATCAGCAGCCTTCGCTGCGTAACTGTATCTGTAAACTAGGGTGCCCCGGTGTCCCGTTTATAAATCATCCAGGTGTGAGCCAGAGTTTTACCTGGCAGGTTTTTGGGTCAGTTCCAGCATAAATGCTCAGGATGCAGATGAACAGTGAACCTAGGAATTGCTGCTGATCTGCTCCGGGGATTTCCCTGGAGGAGAGGCTGGTATTACCACCAATGGATTGCTCATGGATATGAGATAATTGTAGCTGTACAAGAGCTCAGGGCCAACCAAAGCATTTCACTGAGTTTTTTGTCTTAACTCCAGAACATTTGGCACACAATCATTTAATGAGGGTGTCCTCACAGACAGAATGAGAGGACTGGGAATGGTACCAACATCGCTGAGTCAGACTCTCATTACCAAAGCCTTTCAGCAACACAACAGGAATCTTACGCTCATGACATGAATTTCAGTAACCTTTTAAATGCATACCCGTTCCACTCAGGCTGATTGCTGATGTCTGACAGGAGAATAACTTGGAAGGACATGTAGCTGTACACATCCTGACAGTCACACCACATCTGAGGCCTCCCACCTTCATTGCACCACGGACCAGTTTCACGTAAGACAATTTTCCATGGACCGGCCATTATGTGCACATAATAAAGGATAAACTACAGCGTTAATGAGTAAGTTACTGCTAAGGATATATCACGTTTACCCCTCGTCACTCAGTGCTTTAACAGTTATTCATAATCTTAGGTTTTATTAGGCAACAATGATCACAACGGTGCCAGCTCATGTTCACAATAGTCTGAAGTGATAGTTCATGTTCACTAACTTACATAACAGTAACACACAATAAAATAGTGTGCCCAGATGCTGCACATACCTGCAGTGTTGACCGCCCCAGTATGGCAACGTTTTTGTATCAGACACCTTCTTGTATCTATGTTCAAAACGGGAGTGGTGGGGAATTGGTCATTTTTCCAAATAAAAGGCCTTGCACACTCTGACAGTCAATAAAATGGAAATAAATGTTTTTTCTTTCTGTGTGACCCGGTACCAAATGATCCATAGCCGGTACTGGTCTGTGGCCCGGTACTGGTCTGTGGCCCGGTACTGGTCTGTGGCCCGGTGGTTGGAGACTGCTGCTCTAAAGCATCAATACAAACCCTCGAGAGCCACCCCCTCCCTCATACTCCCCAAGTCGTTAGTGAATTTGCCTTCTGGGGCAAACTGTACCCAAGCGTTTGAATGTGACACACCTTATCCTTTGTCCGAGCTCCCTGCTTTCCATCATAAGCAGTTTTCTCCTCACACCTGTGGCTGAGCTTCAAAATAACATATTTATTTACCAGCCTGCAGTACCTGCCACCCAATAATGGGCCCAAATCTTAAAGCTATACAAGTTTCAAAAACCTTCAAAGTACCAACAGGAAGTTACGGGTCTAGCCGTTTGGTAACGTTAGCATATGACACCGCCACCTTAAATTCAGCGATAGAGAGTTTCAGAGTTTCAGCTATTTACATTTATATTTTTCTCCTACAGTTTTGACTACAGGAGACCATTTGCATAAAGTATTCTAATTATTATATAGCCCTGCATAACCCTAAAACCCATAAGAGGTTAATTTTGTTTGAGGAAAAACACAGATGTATGACCACAACCATTTTTCTGGATTTATTTCAAAGGGGAAAAATATATACTTCAATAAATACTGCTAAAACATCAATGGAACAGACATACAAACAGACATTCAGAAAAGGATGAGGCTCTACAGTTTTAACACACTTCCATAACTTAAAGTTTCGTTCATTCGTTTGTTTTTTTTTTGTTTTGTCTTTGACACTGAAACAGAAAGCGTAGCCAGCTAGCTGATAATACTGCCCCCTTCGGATAATCGGAGCGTCACGGTGAAAGCAGTCCAGAAACAGACCCATTCAGCAGAAAGGCAGCTCACTGGAACACTGATGTGCGTCAGGTGAAGCCTCTTCGTGACAAAGTGCGACCACCGACTTGTGACACAGACAAAAGCACATCCAAATCCTCATCCGGCAGTGAAGCCTCTTCAGCGGAGTAAACAAACAACTCAGTCTCCTATCAATACCTCACAAAAGCCTGTAAAAACCAGCGTGTGTTTCAGCGCTTATTGGTGTGTTTATGATGACCCAACGTAGATCTAAACAAAACTATATGCATTGCATAGTCAAGGAGCCCCCCAAAAAGAGAAAATGAGGGGGCAGCAGGACAGGAATTTGTCTGAGGTCGTCTCGCGGATGATGAGGAAGTGGCAAGGAGGGAGGGTGAGAGAGGGCGTCCTCTGATTGGCTGATGCGTGTTTCCACACGCACACATCACACTCAGGCACTGGCACGGAGGCCGACCGCAGGCTAGGGCGAGCCCACGAAATACACCGGCGTATCCCACAATACCCTGTTGCCATGGTGACGAGTCAAGGCTTGGCTGAACACTAGTCAAGAGCGTAATTAAATTAAGAAGCATGGGCCACCTTCCGGGGGAATTCGACACAGATCTTTGGTAAAAAAAAAGAAAAGAAATGTTTTGGAGCAGGATGTTCTCTGAGCTGTGTTAGTGAGCGGCACAGGTTTACACACTTGGAGTGACGTCGCAGTGGCGCGATGAGGCAGGCGGGAAGGACTGGGGATGGCATTTGGGGAGCAAGGTGGGGTCGGGTGGGCATAGAACTAAAATCCTGAAGAGCTGATTTGAAACCACAGTGATTCACGTTGTTCCTTCATTGTCCACCTGGTGTAAGTGCAAGGAAGGAGCCTGCCTCTCCTGCGGGACAGTGAGGGGGCACTGCCTCACCCCCGAGGAGGGCGGCCCTCCAGAGGAATCCCACTTTTCACATCTTTCATCGTAGGAAGGAAAGGCTGCAGATCTGATGACTGCCATTTACCTCCGGCAGAGACTAGAAGAGGATTTGAACCCCCCCCCCCCCCCAAGAGGTCACAGAAGGTCACCAACGGGGTCTGGGAAGGGGGTAGAGAAATGGACCCAATGAGGGTATTTACTTTTGGGGGAATATTCAAAAGTGGGGGGAGGGGGGGCAGAGATGGGCGGGGCATCTCGGACACACCAATCAGATCTCGGGTAAGTCTCTCTCTCCCGTGCGCATACGCTCATGGTCGTTATTTTGGCACCATATGTTCCAGCTTAGGTCAGTGTGTGAAGCGTTTTGAGCCACCAGCCGAGGGGGAGGGGGGGGTGGCTGGGGTGTAAAGTGGATGGTTTAAAGTGCAGAAACAGCCAACAGCAACCTGCCGTCTCCCAAGTTTGCATGGTGGTCGGTTGGAGCGGGGTGGGCCCGGTGGGTGCGAGGGGTGGTTGGTGTCCTAGCACCATGCTCTGCCTTGGCCACGACAACCCAGCTGCTCCCCACACATCACATGACCACGCAGCTCTTGGCCTTGTCTTTGCGCAGGTCTGTGGGCACGCCAGCAAGCTCCGCCCGCCCCGGCATGTGGGAGATGCGCTTGGTGCCGCGAGTCGTCTTGCTGCGCTTCACGTGCTTGCCGCTCTTGTTGACGCACGCCAGCGTGGCCACGTGGAAGATGTCCCGCACGCTGTTCTCCGACTGCAGTGCCGAGCACTCGATGTAGGGGGCGCCAATCTGCTTGGCCATGTTGGAGCCCTGGAGCAGAGCCGCAGAGTCAGTCCACAAACAAACAGTCAAGGTGTTCAGGCTCATGTCCTGGCAGCTATGGGACCTTAACTGCGCCCAGCTAATTAACCCGTAACCCTACCTCGCTGCTTTGTACGAAATCATCTGCTAAGCAGCCAGCAAGAACATCACACACGTATACATCATACTTGTCTTCTCTACATCTGTCTCTGAGCTAAAAACCTGCAGGCACTCAGAAAAATGAGTGAGTACTCTTCAGGCACTGCCATGGACAGCCCTGGTCCTACCTGAGACCCGGGCTTAGAGCTCACATGTAGAAACTAGCTGGCGCATCTTTAAAAATAGCCTAAGGCTGTGTGAGAAAAGCAGCTGCTGATAATTTATGCAAAGAAGGTTAAGCCAAAGATGTTATCAGTCAAAGGACTGAAGGAAGGACTCTCTGGTCAGAATTCATTAGCATTCAGATTCAACGGCTAAGACACTGGAATATTAAAACCTGAAAGGGGAGCTGCTTTTACATTTTACATGTCTCTGTGTCAGGGGGCAGAGCTCAACCCTTAAATGAAACGGACTCAGCCAATGAGGAGTGACGCTCACCTGATCATATGATACGGGGGTCTGCCTGTGACTGGACAGTTCCACTAGCGTGGTCAGGTCTGTGCGCAGGTCAGATTTGCACCCCACCAGCAGAATCTTGGTGTTAGGACAGAACTCCTGGATCTCGCCCTTCCACTGAGGGAGTCAGGGTGACAGAGGTTAGAAGAGGCGGCTTAGCGGAAACGCCACACTGGGACTATCCCCAGGGGCATTCCCACATTTTACCCACAAACGGCCAGGCTGTGATCTAACTGCCGGCCAGTGTTGACCTCCATCGGCAGAGGAAGACTGAATGATTATAAGGTCAAAGGTCAAATGTCGGCCAAGACTGCAGGGCTTGCTGGACTCCGGCAGAGGCGTGAGCGTTACGACCTCGTCAATTACCTCACTTACAGGTCGAGTTCTTTTGTCATGGTTGAAAAGGAGCCCAAAGTGCCCCCCCCACCCCTTCCTGCTTGAAATTACTCCCCCAAAGAGTTGTCCAAGGCCACTTGACCTGGCAGTACAAAGAGAGGCCCTTCTGCTGCAGGCCAAGCGACCATTTAAAACATACATGAAACAAACAGAACCGTTCGCTTCCTGTCGGATAACGGGGGTCAAGCCGGGAGCTCCCTCTACCTTAAAGTCTCCCCGTCCCCCCTATCTTCCCAATGCCCACCTTCTTCAGCACGCTATCCAGTGTCTCCGGCCGGCTGATGTCGAAGCAGATGAGGACGGCGTCCGAGTCTGGGAATGAGAGCGGCCGCACGTTGTCATAGTATGGAGACCCTGTAAGACAAAATGTCGGGGAGGGGGTCAGCAAGGGGGTATGTGAGGGATGAGGCGACCCTAGTCAAAAGGGGACACCTAAGGCCCACAATGACATACAGGAAAGTTCAGCAGGGTGACTAGGGACAGACATGCAGAAAGAGACCAGCCCTGCCACAGTTTTCACATCTGGATGGAACTTTTATACTTCATTACTAATCATTTAACACATTTGTACAGCTGGATTCACATTAAGGGATTCAGGATCCTTGTGAATCTGTGACCTTAACCACTACTGGGGTGGGGGTCATAGCATTCGCTATTAATTAACCACTTCCGCATCAGCACGAATCATCTCAGCCGCCTGACCCCCTCGGCCTGTCCCCTGAGGAAAATACGCGCATCCAGAAACGCACAGGAACAGATCCTACCCCCCCCAAGGAATTGGGGCAGAAAGCCCCCAGTAATTACTCAAGCTGTTCAGAGACCTCTTAATCTCCCAGAAAACACACGATCAGTCACACCGTCAGCGGCTATGCCAAAAAAGGGCCAGAATAATTAATCTCAGCCATGGAAAGAGCTGCTTTTTACCTTTTAAAAATGATTTGCAAACATTTATTTTTTGTATTGCATAGAAATATAGCCCATGGAGTGTACAGACCAGCCATACCAGTGACGATGGCAGGAAAGAAGCCCATTAAGCACAAACTAAAACAACCCAAATGATGGTGGGGGGGGTGGACTTCAGAGAGACCACAGAGCTGATTGGCTGAAAAAGAGAAACCCCCACAGTAAGAAAAGAACGCTGAAAAGTCAATGTTTCATCTGCAGTCCAGAGAAGGGAGGAAAACAGTGACAGCGCCTAAAACAACAGCGCATATTGGGGGTGTCACATCGAATTAAGGTGACCCCCCCCAGCCTCCATAGCTGGGGGAGTGAACTTCCCGCATAAAAGTAACGCGGCATTCAGGAATCCGGGGAATTCTGTTTTTCAAGTATAAAAGTACCCTGGGAAGGGACTCTTGCGAGCTCAGATTTACACCATGCGGGCAAGCAGTTGCTTACCCCCCCCCACCCCCCACTCCGTCTGCAGGCAGTTAATCTGAACGGTCTGGAGGGGAGGTTTACTGTAAGTTGTATATATCTGTGGTGGCCTGAGTTTCATCAAACGGCTCCCTCTATGCCACACATAGAGCTGGGAAAAGCAAGCGGATAGCACAGAGCAGAATGTACCGCCAATATCTCACTGCACGGACCGGGGAGCGGCTCCCAGCACTGCACGGACCCGGTAGCGGCTCCCAGCACTGCACGGACCGGGGAGCGGCTCCCAGCACTGCACGAACCGGGGAGCGGCTCCCAGCACTGCACTAACCAGGGATCGGATCCTAGCACTGCACGAAAACAACAGGCCGAGAAATATGTACTTGGGACTTAACAGGTGAATGATTTTCCGTATCACCAGCTTGCGATGATCCCGTGTGACGAGCCTGAGACAAATTCCCCAGAGACTGTGAGGGAGAAGTGAGCCCAATCCCTTCCACCAGTGTAGGTCCACAGAACGCAGTACAGACCACTTCATCTTTGGCAGAAAAATCCACAGAAGCCACAATGAAACACTTTCAAGACTGAGTAGCACTTCATTTGTTAAATCAATACTATAAATGCTAAAAAAAAAACGAAGAGGCGTCCCTGTCGTGTCTGAGCTTAGTGGTCTTTTCGCTGTGCCAATCCGATGCCTGGTTGAGTTCTGACAATGGAACATGTCAGTATTTCGTTAAAGCTTAGTTAAGTATGTGTGCGTTTCTTTGCACTGAGGGTTTCATGCTTCAGTGTGACATTTTAACCTCAGGCTCTAAAGAGGTAGACGGTCTGCTTGGGGTTAAAAAAAAAATGTGCTGATGACACACAGACGCAGAAAGATACACAGACAGACACAGGCAGACACAGAAAACAAAAATACACAGAGATACAAACAGTTAATTCTCCATGTACTGTTAGCATGTCCATCATCCCTGACATATGACCCCCCGAACCCCCCCCCCCTATACCAGGGCAAAATCATAGGCTTAATTAATAAGGAGACAAGTGTGTCTGCAAACTACCAGGCTATCCCTCAAACAAGGGGAGTAGTGGATAAGATCCACTCACTCGACAGTCACCAGCAGTACAGTATGACCCTTAACCAATACACTGTGGCCGTAAGCCGAACAAGCATAAGCATGGCACTTACGAGCTGGAAACACCAGCTCCCAGAGCGGTGGCCATACTGCTTCCACCCGAGGTTGGTGGGTGGATGGATAGATGGATCATTTCTTTCTGCTTTGTAATAACAGGCCTCCAATAAATTATAACTGAGTCTGAGTTAGCCAGGAAACCTCACTCTCCACCTTAGCTGTGTCACTGACTGATACTGGACCCCCAGCTAAATGCATTACAGCTCCAGGTGCATTAAACAGCCTCTCTGCAAATGCTTAAACCTGTGGGGGGGGGTTCACCGCCTGCGAAACACTGATGGTCCCCACATTCCACAGGCAGTCCGGCCCTCGCTTCCTCTCGCTTCCACACCTGAGAATATTTCCCCTCCACTATCTGCATGGCCAATTCCTGAGGAAGGAGTCGGTTTCAGGCAGGCAGGCAGGCCATCTCTGGCAGGGCCCACAGCGGCTCCTTTGTGCTGCGAGGACCCAGCCCTCTGCCTGAGGAATGTGCAGCATGCTGCTTCAATTTTCCCAGCGCAGACGGGGGCGAGCCCCACGCTCCCCGCTCTCCCGGATTAACTGAGACCGCCCCCTATGATTGTCACTCTAAGCCAAGAACGCGATGCACGCCGGTGGAACACTTAAATTCGATTCAATTTATTTTTATATAGTGCCTTTCACAACACGGCCGCTCCAAGGCACTAGATAAGAGTGCGTGGCAGTACAATACTGCATCATCGATATAAAATTGTTCATGAAACAGGGAAGAAAGGAATTATGTTCATGGTCAACGGTCATCAGCCACCCGATTCTCCAGGCCTAAATGAGTTTTCAGAGGTTGCACCGTGTCGGGATTGCCGTGCACAGTAAAGCGTGCGAGCTCTCCCATAAGAAAACCCTCCTCTGACCAATGACTGGGAAACAGTGAGGCTACAATAAACCAACCGACCCCAATGGGCTTTCCTCGGCCATGGAGCCTCTGGTGGGATCGGGCCGGGCGTTAATACCTTTCTGGCTCTTTCCAAATCACATCAGTTTTTTGATTAAGGCCTGACTGACAGCCAGGCCTCATTAACTGCTGCACAGATAAATGGAGGGAGAAAGGGAAGCCTAGCACTTTAGGGGGAGGGGGAGAGCCCTAGGCAGGGCAGGGAGGAGGGGGGTGCGCATATATATCGATGGGGGCCTTCAAAGGAGGCGATGCTCCAATAGCTCTTACTTCCAGGCATTTCCATGGTAATTATTATTATGAGTGCTGGGGCAGGCAGGCAGAAAGGGGACGGTTCAATTGTTGGCCCATCAGGTTATTTGAGGAGGGGGAACACCTGAAGCCCCCCCCCCATCCGCTGGGGCCATTGTTCACTGATGTAAGGGAATGGGCCTTTAGCAGGCACGCTCCTGACAAATACCTGGCTGTGGAATATTCCAGAACATCCAGAGGCAAGGAACTGTGGCAGAATTTTGGGCAGCATGTGATGTACTCGCTAAGGGCGTGACATCCCACACCAGAGCCCCCCCCCCCCCACCGCAGTGTCCTGCTCCAGTGAAGCCCCCAGTCGTGAGGGCAGGCGGCCACGTGCAGAGTCACCGGGGTAACCTTATTCATGCTTTTCAATACAGGCAGTGCTGGGGGACATATACCCCCCCCCCCAAACCTGAGAGCTTATTGGGGGGGGGGCTCTTCTGAGCTCAGGCTTTTACTGCAGCCTTTGTGTCCCACACAAGTTTTTCAAAAAGACACTGAGATCTCTCCCACCCAGCTACCCACCCCCCCAAACCCAGCCTCGTGAGTTTCCCAAGCATGGAAGTCTTCCGGCAAAGCGAAACTCCTCGTGCGAGGAATTCCTGGGTCAGGGGGGTCATCATCCACCTCAAGTCTCAACCTCTGTTTAAATTGGATGTTTAGAAAAAAAAAAAAAAAACCTGTTCCAGTTTCTCAGAAAGATTTTACGAAACCTATCAGAGGCACTGGGCTTGCTGCAGTGTTTATTTTA
>JAODKN010000001.1:48341746-48355964 GCA_026774425.1 Petrocephalus zakoni | reverse complement strand
CCAGAGGCCTCCCAGAAGGCTGGCCAGCCCTTCGTCCTGCCGAGGGACAGTGATGGATTGGGCTGGCGGGGGGGCTGGCTGGGCCCGCAATAGCCCGCCTTACATGCAAGAGGCACTCCAGGGAAACCCGTCAGCATCACGCAACGGCGTGGTCCTGCATAGCAGCACAGTCCATCAGCAGGTAAGCTGGCGTCAGACATGTATGACGATAAAGGTGGCAGTGAGGGTCCCTCTACAGCTGGGGACCTCAGTGGCCATCCTCAGTCAGAAATCACCCACAAAGTTACAAAACTAAGGGTTCTGTGTGTGTGTGTGTGTGTGTGTGTGTGTGTGTGTGTGTGTGTGTGTGTGTGTGGAACAGGTAATGTATATATATGGCCATGAACTTCATACCAAGGCTATGACTTTAAAGGAATTTGTTTGTTCACTACCTATTAATGGCCAGTGACTGGTACACCGGAAAGTCACATTACGCATCTGATACGGGAAACAATCTGGCGTTAATTCCCAGCCCCGTGTCGAATAGCGGCTATGTGCGCCGCGTCCCGGAGCCCCCGTTCTACTTGGATCAGCCCCATTCCACGCATACCGAGGCGCGTCACTCGTCCCGGGAGACGCGCCGGAGCCTCGGACAAGCCGGGGCAGGTCCACCCTGCTCCAACACAGGCAGACAGGCACCCCGTCCCGACCTAGGGAATATCCCGACGTTCGGAATATGCACTCTGTCCCGTTTATAGACCGGGGGGGGTGCTTCCGGACGGCAAATGCTGCATCATGCCGTATTTAGAATGGGTGCCCGACCCACACACCGAAAGACGGCAAAGAAACGCGTGATATACACCACGGAGTCCCAGTAAGCCGGCTCGTCTCACCCCCATAAAAAGCCATGGGATGGCCGCAGGTGCGGCGTAAATCCCAATCCCATAAACGCAGCTACCCCATAAGGAAAAGGGTGAGACCTGGACCGCTACTAACCCACAAATTCCCACTGTTATCCGTGCTGCAAATATAGTACGGAGGCGCACCACATCCAAAACCATTTATCCTGTAAACACCCCCCCCCCCAAAAAAAAACCAAAAAAGTTGACTTACCCGAGGTGTCCCACAAACTGAGCTCAATCCTTTGGGTGTCGATTTCGAAACTCGCAGTATAATTCTCAAATACTGTCGGCACGTAGTTCTAGAAAACAGAAGCGGGTTAAGCAACCAGTAACACACAGCCACGAGCAAGTTAAACCAGACTCCAAATAAAATAACTAATACTTTTAGATCTCTTAGATAATTCAATCCAAAGACAGACAAATCCGTCCCGTTATCAGACAGCAGTGAGAATGTCACAACTTTGTCCTTCCGACATTATTCCCAAAACAGCAACACGGTTTTTAATCATCTTCCCACAATGTCAATGCCGTTCTCCGCACAGCAGTTTCATTTAGTTTTATATCCTCATGCTTAGACGGGGGGGTCCTGGACCGTACCTCTGGGAAGCAGTCCTTCGCAAAGACGTGGAGTAACGCCGTTTTCCCACACTCACTGTCTCCCACCACCACTATTTTGCATTTAACACTCTGATTGGGATCCATCCTGGATTTTAGAGATTTCTGGCTAGATCTTCTCTCCTTCATTGATTTCTGCTAAGGTACAGTCCTCGGAAGCACCGATCCCAGTGGCAGCACACGCATGCAGGCAATGCGCAAGCAGATCGCAGAGAAGCAGCTCGGAAAGAGCCCGAGCTTTCCCCTCCCACAGCCCTCCTCCTCCTCCCCGTCCCAGTACTGCGCTACCCCGGCCGAGGGCTGGCAGGTTTTTATACCAGCCTGCAAACCAATCGGCTTCCCTCACTTGGGAGGAAGCGGCGCGCTTCTCCCCCCTTTCCACGGAAACAAAAGACGGCGAGCCTCGTCCGCGAGCGCAGAGCCCTCTGTCGGCTTTTTTATTATAGGCGCACAGCTGTCTCCTTGCACAATTGTCCAGCCCTGATAAATAATATATTTTTAGCAGCGACCTTGCAACATCAAAGATCGATACCTATGTGGGATACGCCTCAACTTTCAAACCAGATTATAACCTTAATCGGGACTCGGCGCGTGTTAGATGAGGTTTATTTATGAATAAACACAGCGCCCACGTTTGTGACACCTGATTGAGTCGGGCTACAGCCCCGTCACGGACGGGGACGATGGGCCGGCAGCTCGGGCTTGCTTAAGCTGACACCCGCAGGAACATCACGGTCCTTATAAAGGCTGCCTACGTTTCGGCGCTCTGCATCTGCCTTGGAGCCGACGGTCCAAACCTCGCTTTTGTGTCCAGGCCAAACCCCCCCCCGTGGGTAAAGGACAATGTGATGAATTCAGTTATATTCTGAATTATGAAACAAGACCGGTGGGTTATATTAGAACTATAACACGGAGGAATTGCCTGGTTAAAATTAAACACTGGATAACTGTTGATGTGAAGCGGATGGTAAAAGTTGCAGCACACGGAGCAAATCTGCCTGACCTAAAATAAGTGTATATTTATTCGGCAGCCCCCCGACTGTTGGTTGTCATAAGCTGTTTTCCAAGCACACTACTGACCAAGTATTTAGGTCAAATTGCTGTACTTAACTTATATAAGCAGTATATATAGGTAAGACCCTAGACAAATATGTATGTATTCATTATATATATATAATGAATACATACAAATATATATATATATATATATATATATATATGTGTGTGTGTGTGTGTGTGTGTGAATACATACATACTTGTCTACCCTTAAGATGACGGATAAAAAGCATTGCAAACACTGCCAGTTGTGACTCACTGCGCACCCATGTGCTTGGGTGTATCAACACAGCTAACGAGACTATTTTAACCATGTCAGCTATGCCGTTCTGCATTCCCCAGAAGGTGCGTGTCTCCAGGTAAGTATACCTCCCATAACCGATATTTCAGGGCATTATGTAATAAGGATGATGTAGGACACTGAATGAATACAGTTTAAAAACAACACATAATACAGATAACATAACACTTGAATTGACCGAATAAATTTAAAAGCTTACAAGAGAAGCAGAGGTGACAGAGAAGCGCGTTTATTGCTCTACACAGCCTGGCAGAAAACAAGATGAGAAAAATCTACTGCGGCGTGTTAGCACATCAGAAGTGTACTGTTGGTGATTAATTCTCCGGCCATCAGAGCGCTCCTCGGTGACGCTTTAAAGCGCCCCCACCGCAGTGACGCAGCTCCCATCATCTGCAAGCGACACGTGACAGACTCCCGCGAACACAGCCAAGTCACCCGGCGCCAATGGCATGCGGGACGCCAGCTGCCTGGCATTTACAAACACGCTTAACCAAGCCCGAGAGAGCCGATTTTACACTATGAAATTGCGTGGGCAGGACTCTTAAAAGAGCCAGAGATACTCGTCAACATTACGTTGTGGGTGGAGGGTAATGGGTATCTGAACACAAAGAGTACCTCCACTCTAATAGCTAGACAGCCCTCCATGCCTACATGACATTTTACGATATAATATCAAACTACACTTGATAAATATTTGTAAAATGATTAAGAATAGTCTGATTATTTATCATTACTTATCATTTTGTCAAGTAATACCACTTTTTCAGGATCTGTGCGAGTTGTTTTGACACAGAGATCTTAAAAACATACTCATAAATATAGCTCTTAACACACTGTTTACAAACAGAAATGCCACACCGGAGATATTTTTTGTGAATAATATTGACAGAATGCGCCAGCACTCTTAGGCTAGTAAACAACTGAGGTCAGAAGTGTTTTGTCCAAGCTGCTCGTATCCTGAATCATCTGCTGCTCCGCCAAACCTGAAATGGGACCGTGTGACCGTACTGGTTCCATCCGGTTCATTCCCCTCACTTTGTGTGATGCAGATGACCTAAACATGCACAGATCCCATTACCACCTGTACAGAACGAGATGGATCAGGCTCTTCACCTGGTAGGGGGCGCTGATTTTCAGATGGCGAGGGCCATGCAGCTGCACTCACACCCTGTCATGTCTGCTTAGGGCCACCCTGACACCCTGTTCCCCGCCACCACCTTTCCTTTGCACACCTCTGCCATGCACCATAGGGTGGCCTTCAAGTGTAATAGCAGCTTAATTGCCCCCATGGCAGGGTGGCCTGTCCCGTCTGCTCCATGGGGAAACTCGTGAATCCTGACGGGGTTGTCATAGCGATTACAGGCAGATTGGTGATTCAGGGCATCCGGGAGGGTCCAGCCCGGGCTCTCTGTACGAATGCCATTATGGGGCGAGAGAGAGACTGGGGGCAGAGCAGTAGGGAGGTGCTGCCACCCCCTGGGATGGACGGGCTGTTAGGCAGACTGCATGTGGCTAATTAAGCCAAATAAGCAAGCCTCATAGTGTTCAGCCTTAAAACATTTTTTGTTTATTTAGTAGGGGTTAAGGGGCCCAGTGGTGAAATCACCCTGGGATTTGAACCAGCGACCTTTTGATTGCAGGTACAGAATTCTGACCTCCCAAGGAGAAGCCAGACCCATAGCACTGAAGGGGGAGGCGCGGATGGAGACTGAAACTCGGCTATTGTGGTCCGAGAGCCATGACTCCAGTCCCCAAGCAGGCACCAGAGGCGCGTACAGAGCCAAGGGCTTTGTCTCAGTCTCAGCCTCTCCACCGAGCCAGGGTGGGATCTGAATGCCGGCAATATTAATCACGCGCGCGCCTGACGGCCGCTCGGGGCATCCGCCAGCCTGTCACGTCGCACCTCTGATGCGTCTGGCGCGGTGCCGCTGAATGACGAGGCACCTAGACGGCCAGGAATTTCCTGATGTCCGTCAGTGTCTTATGTAATTCTGGAAAAGCAAACTTTGGTCTATCTGAAGAATGTGTACAGGGTGTAACATTGTGCTGTCAGATGTTCAAAATCCATTACATGCCTTTTGCATTTTGTATGAGTTATATGGAAAAAGATAAAAATGCAATTTCTCATGCAAATATAAAAAAACATTTGTTTTGTCATAGCTGTCATCTGGTCAGCGTATAGCTCTCTCAGGATGTTACCCTTTCTTCTCTGTCTATTCTTTATCCAGTCTTTGCAAGTTCTATCATAGAGCTCAAGAACAGGGAGTAAAGAATCAAAAAAGTGCTTTAGCACAGCCTGAGACGAGTCCCAATGTCCTCGTTAAATGTTTAGTGCCAGATCTGGTGGTGACTAGCTGGGCCCAAGCCCCATAAATCTATCCTGTCTGATTTAGGAGGACACACTTACAAATCACCTCATTGAAAAGCTCTTTAAAGAGTCACAGGGACATTAAGGGTTTAACAGCTTCACTCGGAGTGTCGACTCGTGGCAAATGAGTTTGTCATTTGAAAAGAACAGTCATGAACAGTGAGTGATGAAAAAACACGTCAGGAACAGGAGAGAATATTGACAGACACTCTATCTTCACCAACCTTATTATGTCAACAAAGTGAAAGACCTTAGTTGTCTTAACCCTTCGTAATCAACACCTTTTGGATTCTGGCCTCTACAGACTGAGCCCAGCTTAGATAAGCTCCGCGTTCTGCATAGACTAGCACTGCTTCCTTTTGCATTATTTCAGTGTGATGTTCCTGTAAGCCAGTCACAATACACTTTAAAATAGATTTATTGCTTTTTTAATGGCACCAAATAATGAATCTTTCTGGCTGTATTGATTTAACAATGAAAGGACAGACTATGATAGCAGGATCTGTTCCTGTTCATCTGTTTGGTGGCTTTACTTTAAAAGTTTTTTTTTTAGCAAAACATAAATGCCAAGTCTCCATGACACACAATGCCTATGCTCTTAATGGCAGCATCTGTCTTTTTCCCTTTTTCCAATCTGCTAACTTGCTAGCAGCAAGATTGGGGTCACTTTGTTTAATTTTAATTAAATCTTTTCACCATCAGAGTGCCACATCAGCTTATTAGCCAGCGCACCCCACACAAGTGTACATGCATTAAGGTGATTTAAGGCCGCAGAAGGCAGTCACCACTGCTGGGCAAACAGAGATTACAGGCGAACAACCAGCGTCGTCTTTACAGTGCTAAAGATTAACAGATGATCAGTCTGTCTCTGCTTTTAATTGAGTGATTTTAGCGGTATGAGCTACAGTGACATAGGTGCCACCAGGGTGGGGGGCATTCTGGGCTAGAGGACAGCAGAGGTGGGCTTAAACCCCGGGCTTGTTTGCAGTGCGTCATGCAGCCTTTTTGCCAAGACACCTCCGCCTCAGCACTCCTGTCTGCAGCCTCACTAAGCAGCTCCCCTAACTGCTTTTCAGCCAGATGCCCTGCTCACTTTCTACATCACATGCATATAACGATGGACTAGCTGCCTTACATTGAGCGTCACATATCCGCCGCCCATTTCCAAATCTGAGATGTACAACCATATGCACAGCACAGCACAGCACAGCACAGCACAGTCATTCATTCATTCACTCATTCACTCATTATTGTCTTGTATGTTTATCGTCATATTCTGTGTAAAGCTCTTTCTAAGGGTGCGGACAAATGCTATTTCGATTCACTGAATGCCTGCATATTATGAAATGACAGTTAGGGGTGTGCGACTTCACAATATAAAATGGTGACCGATTAATATGTCTCCATGATCTGCCTCTACAGACAGATTGTTAATATCATGCTACAGTGCACATTCTATTGCTTGCAGTTCTATGGCTCATACATGCATCTAAAGTTGTGTTCAGCCAAATCCATTCAGCACATCAATAAAGCGGCAATAGCAAATAGTAGGTAGTGCCTTGGAAATCCTCCTCTCTCCCTTTCACACCCTTGTCCCAACATGCAACACATTCCCTATTTGCCAGCATTGAGTCTGGGACAACATGGGGGAGTTGGCCCCGAAAAGAATTTAACATCGATAACATTTTTTCTTTTAGTAAATTATACTGTACAGCAAAATGTTTTAAATAGTGGAATTAGTTTGGTTGTAATGTTTAGTAACTTACAAAGCATTCTTAAAAATGAAACATGAACATGTCACCCACCATAATGAAATGATGTTTGCCTTGACTTGACTAGATGTAGCCACAGGCTGGGCAGGCTGGCCTGGAGTGAGGGGGCTGCTAGGTGCTTCCGCTCCTGCATTTACATTTCCCTCTGTCTGGAGGCCGCTTGGCCCACTGCCTTTAATGCGAATCACGCGTTCAGTTTAATCCTGGAGTGGGAAAGAGTCGAAACGCTGTCCTGAGTGTTCACTTGAGGGTCATGCATCCGTCACATCAGCCATGGGTCCTGAATGAGAACAAGCACTTCTCTAGAGCTCGGGGGGGGGGGGGGTGCATAATTATACAGTATTTTTATTCCTCCTATTGGGGACGCAAAGTGGACTCCTTGTGGCTCAACCAGGAACCAGTGGCTGGGCTTTTACTGAGTCTCCGTGGCTGATCATGGTCTGTTTGGGTCGCTCACTTGTGGAATACTGCAGGCACATCAGAATTCCAAAATAATTCCAAAATAAATCTCATGCTGTAAAGGTGATAATAACACAATAACTGGCTTCTGAGCAGAGGTCGTGCAGGACAGGACAGGTGCGGAGGTGTGTCTGAGGTTTTGAGATGGATGCTGGACGTCCTGCATGAATCTGTGCAATCAGCAGGCCTGTCGCGCATGTCAGTAATGGTCCTCCCTGTCTCTGAAACCTCCAGCGACGCAGTGTTGCGACACCCAGCAGAAAATGTCACCTTGAATATGCATCTTCTTTCCAGACAACCTAGCCAGGAGTACCTCTGCGGCTGATGATGGCACACACGGGTCACAGATGTCGTCCTGGGGAGGACATGGCGTCTGTCCAGCTGTTTGATGGCCCGTCACCCCGGCTGCTTTCAAGATCAGCAGGCTGTGGGACTGCGGGCCGAGAAGGGGAGCAAAACACTGCAAAGGGATCTGATACATAAAACATTTAGCTAACAGTGTAAACTGATGCTGCGGGCTGTTGGGATAAATTACCCTACACGCTAAAAATATCAATTTCATCCTAGTAGCTGTCGTCGTCAGAAGAAAGCGGTTATCGCTGCAGAGAATTAATTATAAAGGAAACGTAATGAAGTGGAGACCTATCGCTCCTCGTAACTGTATGTCTCCATCTCCGAGGAACATTAACTACAATGTGGCAGCAGCATTTAGAGGTTCTGCTAGGTGATAATTTGCCTGAATTAACACGGCATTTTATCACCCCGTTACAGATCCTGCCAGTTCCAGCAAAAACACACTTTCATTAAGGCTGCTGTTGCGCGTGTTACAGACTTTGCCGTCAGTGTGGGATTTTACTGAGGCAGCAGGAAAAAAACGTATTAATTGTGATGGAAGGAGGCAATTTTCCTTCTCAATTTTTCACGCACGTACATGAACCAAGGAAGCATAAAGGCAAATAATGACAGGCCGCGCGACTTCTCCTTCTGCATGACGAGCGTGTCTGCACTGGTAAATGAGGTTACCTGGTCTGTGGCTTGGGATTTATGGAAGGGTAATCTCTGGTTAACTCTCATTATAAGGCACCAGTGGAATCGTGTTCCCGAGAACTAATATGAAATAAACCTCACACTGATAACAGACGCCCTGTATATTATAAAAAAAAAACTGACACAAAAGCAAAATTAGATGGAAATGTTGCTCTTGAGACTTGGATTTAAATTTTTAGTACTCATCAACAGAGGAAAATGGGTATTTTCACAAATGAAAACACAGTTCATAAGAAATGATCGTGGGCCGGCTCTTTTGGCTTTGCATTGGCTGGTGTTGCCCTCATTATAGGCAATGAGCGTTGTTATGATTCCTTTTATTATGACAGGTGATATCAATGAATAAATCAGTTAGTGACCGAGTGCAGCAGTGAATCAAGTCTGCAGGGCTAGGGGACGGAGAGCAGGCCTTGGATAGACGTGATGTAACTGTGACATAATGTGCACGTGTGAACTGAAGTGGCTCAGTGGGGTAGGATGCTATGCCTGTGATTAGAAGCTCAACGGTTGTAATAGCTGGTCCGGAAAAGCGATTTCACTGTTGGGATAAGAACACACTCACAGGACTCCCATCATGCTTTGCTGGAAGGACACACTAACAGGAATCCCATCATCCTCTGCATGAAGAACACACTCACAGGACTCCCATCATGCTTTGCTGGAAGGACACACTAACAGGAATCCCATCATCCTCTGCATGAAGAACACACTCACAGGACTCCCATCATGCTTTGCATCAGACCATGCAGGCTGTGTGGCTTGTGCTGAGGCTCACTGACAGCACAACGACTGAACTGAATCGTGTCTCAGATTGATGTTTCTGAGCTTTGGAAGGACACCAGTACTTACGAATGATGCTATTGCGATTCCACTCATGGCCACCTGTGTTGATGGGGTGTTGAATGTGCAGCCCCCTCAGGCAGAAATAGGGTGCACTGAGCAGGGGGTGAGAGGAGCGATTCAGAGGAAGAGTGAATCATGCCTGGATGAGCCATGACATTCAATCAAGCAGCAGAACAGGCCAGCCTCCTGACGTTTTCATTAAACCACTGTGGCTTTCACACCAGCTGAATTAAATGATCGACAACTGGATCAAATTCCATTTTCATGTCCAGCCTCCTCTGTAACTGTATGGTCTCCAAAGACTCGGAGATGATCGGTGTCTAAATTACAGCACATCGCAGTTATTTGGTGTCACAAATTCAAGATATTCTTTTTATAATCCCTCAAACAATCTGACGAATGCGGAAAAAATAAAACAGCTCTAAATTAAGGCATAATTCAGGCCATATGAAGCTCTTACGAAGAACTGGCAGTCCACAGTGGCTAGCATTAGCATTTATGAATATTCATATACTGCTTGGATGGAGTCAGTCATCACAACAATGAGCATGGCAATGGGATTTCAGACAAACCTGACCAGAGACATGCTGAGGAAATGCTTTACACTCGATTATTATGAAATCTGTTATTAAAGTTATATAAAGAGCCTTCATTTCAGGATCCTGTTTAACAGCAAAGCCTCTGGCTTACAAATACACGTGTAATCAAATCTCCCGCTGGCCATTCAATGCATCATGCTCACCTGTCGTCAGCTTGGTCGCAGGGGCTGAAAGGTAAGTCTGAAGGTGGGCCCTGGGTGTGTTCCCCAGTCACCCCAACCCCCCCGCCACTTACCTGTAACTGACACCCCAAAGCCACATATCTGTGAACGAGGCAGCTCCAGGACCACTAGAACAACGCATCGGGTTTCCGGAAAAGAAAAGATGTTGGCTTCAGTCACAGGGGCCTCTCAGCCTTTTCGTTAGATGGAGTGAGGCGAATTCAAGGAGGCATTTCAATGAAGACCTCTCAGATGCAGATTAGCCCACCCCCACTTTCCGAGTAGATCAGCACCCTCTTGGGGCACAAGCCTAGGTGAAGTTTCACATACCTAACTGGATAACTGGCCTCATCGGATCACTGTTTCCAGGCTATACAGAGAGATAATTATCTGGGCTAGAATCCCTGTTTGAGTCTTCATTTGCCACACATTGTAAGCACTATAATTAAGCATTCTGCATAAGCTGCTGTCTCTCCCGAAGAAGCTGTTTTCTATGTGCTCCTGCAAGCAGAAAGCAAGCGCAGCTGCCTCATTAATCACGGCACCTACAGACGGGCGGCATGCGCTGGGCGATGCAGCGACGCCGCCAGTTAGATGAATGAGCCGGTCACACGGTGAATGGTGGCAGACGGCGAGTGACAAACAGCCCAGTTACTGGGCACTTTTGATCGCAGCTTCATATTTTCCCTATATGATGTAGAGGGAAATCGCAGAGACTCACATCCATCTACCAGAGCCACCGCAAGGACTGCCTGACATGCTCACTTCCTGAAGTCTGCTGTCAGCCTTTAGACTAAAAGCTATCGCTCAGATCTTGCGACTGCCTGTTACCATCCATATGCTACAATCAGTGCTTTTAATAATGATCATACTTTTATGGTGTCTTAGCCTACCCTAAGCCTGGGCTGTAGATTTGCGCATGTGTGTGGGCCTTGGGGGGGGGGTTAGATGTGTATCCACAGTAGTGGCATTTGCATGGGACCCCTAAAGTTTGGGGGCCACAGACAGTTACTACTCTATACAGTCGTCCCTCGCCACTTCGCACTTTGACTTTCACGGGCTTCACTCTATCGCAGTTTTTTCAAATACAGTACTGTGCTCATTAAAGTGTATACAGTACTGTATATTCATTAAAAAGTTGATAGAGGCAGTGAAAATGATACAGCGCGCTCGGCTGTCTGAGTCAGTTATATCCTCTTCCTATTCTGTCCCCTGACCGGCTCAGCCTCACGCAAGTTCCTGTCTCTCTCATACACGCTTCTACATCGCTACGCATCGGGAGCATCTTTGTTTGTGATTTCTAAGCCCCACGATGGCTCCTAAACATGCTGCTTCTTCTAAGCCTTCTGCTTCTTCTTATTTTCATAGGTTAGTGGTTCTGTGTAAGAACTGTGTGTGTGTCTGTGTAATTAAATGTACAATAATAATATGATATTTGTAACATCTAATATATATCATTGTCTCTTATTTTGTCTAATATATTGGATAATACGAGTGTAATGGTGACTAAAGGCTGCTGTTTCATGTCTAGAGGGCTCTAATAATGTTAAAACCTGTATTTAGAAGGTCATAAACAGGTTTTCTATGCTCTATGAAAATATTCGATTTATAAATAAAGAATCCTACTTCGCTGGAAAATTCACTTATCGCGGTAGAGTCTGGAACGGATTAAACGTGATAAATGAGGGATGACTATATACTAAATAGCCAAGCTCCTTATTTAGGAGATGCTGAATCAGCACGTTCAGCTTACCAGCTAGCTCCCACAATCTTCTGACCCCACGTGCTAGCTAACGTTAATGTTATGGTAACGTTACTGTCATACATGACCAAGAAGTGACTGTTTCCCTACAGTGCCATGAAGAGGAAGGAAGTCAAAGATAGGGTGTCTCTAAGAGGAAGTTTGCCACAGCTGACTGGTTTCTTCACTACAAACAATGAAACGCCTAATGAGGAGGCGGGGACTGTACCAACTCTAATGGTGGGGAGGGAGAGTGAGGTCCTCCCCTCATCTTTGAGTGAGGTCCTCCCCTGTGTCTACGTGTGTAAAATAACCTGTATGTACATCCATATGAAACACATATGACCTTATTCACCACCCCCAGTGCCCCATCCTACTCCTCGGCTGGAAGCAGATGGTTGGAAGGTGGGCTGATAGATTAGGAGTGTGGGGATGATAATCCATCAAAGCACTGCTGGCTGCCTCACCGGGTCCGGGGGCCCTGTCTTACGCTTCAGGAAACCCCAGGGGTGGGTGAAGGCCCCCCCCAGAAGGTCGTCAGAGGAAATGCTTGTCTTGCAAAATAAAATACACCCAACCCCCCCCACCACCCTGACCCAGGATGGGGACAGCTTCACCCCTTGTGATAAAAGCTGTCAAGACGGCTGTTTTATGGACACCCCCCCACCCCCCATTTAAGAGATCTGTATAATGTGTACAACCAGGTGCGATAAGGTAGCATGTGGCTCAGTATGTCCTGGGCATGTCTGTGGGGCCTCTGAGCAGGGTCCTAAACCCCCACCTCCCGCTACAATAGGTGGCTGTGCTTCACGGCCAAGCCAGCCCCCTTGGGATGCCAGATTGGGGGAGGTGAGAAGAGAATTTCCCCACGGGGATCAATAAAGTATCAATTATTATGAAAGCCGAGGAAATCAGGTGTGGGCTGTACGCAGATTAGCCTGTTTTATGGACCACATAGTGTGGGGCCCAAGCAGAAAAGTTAACAACGACGTAACGGGGAGGTACAGCGAAGAGAGGCAGAAGGTAAACATTGATTCATCTTCTTGGTAATTAGCGGGATCTCCGTCACGGTTTCTGTGCGGCCAGAAGCCTAATTGGATATCCGCAGTGAATAATGTCTATATCGCCACAGAGTGACTCATCCCTGAGAGACACACAGCGATTACGAGCCGCTAACTGATGACAGCAGAGCATGGCGAGAACGCGAGTGCCAGCTGCCCCCCCCATCCCCCCCCAGAGCTTTACACGCCCGCTCAAGCCCCCTCCGGTACCGGCAGGCTGCCGTGCCCACGATGTGACAGATGCCTGGCTTATTGTCCAAAAACACGTGATGCCCCGCGGCTTCCGGAGGGGCCGGAGTCAGACGGGGTAATGCTAAACGCGACTCAAAAGGAAACAGATCAACCGCGTGTCAAGGGCAATAAAAACAACAGACATGGCCCAAATTATAGCAGCATGACAGGAGTTACATCTACCGGCCTGAAATGAAATGACCCAGAGTCAACAGAACCGGATCTGCTCTAGTAGTGGGACTCTCCAAATGTCAAAAACATCCATGGCATTTTGCTTAGTGATGAACTATACGGCCACTTCTGGAGAATGTCTTCTCTGGTTGAAGGGAATAAAGTCACTTATTTATTCAGATCTCTGGACTTCTTATTGATTCATGTTCTTTTTGTATGGGGGGAGGGCAGTTGGCAGGGAGGCATGACATCTTGCATCCATCTTAAATTCTTACTTCGCCTCCCGCAGCCTTCCGCTGCCCACGCCAAGCTGCCTGGTCCGCACCCCGCCTCGCTCGCCACAGCCATGGCTACAAGGTTCTCCTCACAGCTGTGGAGGTCGGAAGGCCAGGAGCACATCTCCACCCACATGAAGACATCACTAGCATCCCATGAAGGGATGCAGGAATTAAGCTGCGTTAGTGATCGAGAACAGCAGAAACTCAAAACTGATTTTTCTATTTTGAAGAACAAATTTTAAACATGGCAAAGGACCTGAAAGTCCAGCAGCTCCTCTGACTGCTTCCAAATGAAGGGACATTTACAAATGCAGGAAGATGAGGTCAGCTCTGTTCCAAGTTCTACAATGTAATTCATAAAAAATTCAAACAACGATTAAAAAGGTTATAGTTCTGAATGATTCAAGAGTAAAGCCTTAGGTTCCTGGCATCATAACAATGAAGAATGAAGACTGATACCCTGGCACTGCCTGTATCTACCTACAAATAACTCAGTGTGTTAATTCTCTTAACATGATACCTGGTGAGCATAAGGGTGGGGCCCGTCTGGCTTATTTGACTGCAGCTTCAGCCTATGGAGTGGGGGGGGGGGGGGGGGGGGGGGGGGGGGGGGGGGGGGCGGGGGGGGGGGGGG
>JAODKN010000001.1:48330591-48341646 GCA_026774425.1 Petrocephalus zakoni | reverse complement strand
AAGACTGATACCCTGGCACTGCCTGTATCTACCTACAAATAACTCAGTGTGTTAAGTCTCTTAACATGACACCTGTTGAGCATAATGGTGGGGCCCGTCTGGCTTATTGGACTGCAGATTCAGCCTATGGAGATCCCCCCCCCCCACCCATCCAAAATCAAGACACACAACGACACAATTCTATCAGCCAGACAAAAAAGCCACAGTACTGTGCAGGGTTCCGCATTAATTCCCCTTCAGCGACTGAGATGCTAATTAAACGGTAATTAGAAAACAGTCATTAGTGTGTGACACAAGGATGAGTGCCGACCACGCCCCCCCGAGGAGCATCCAGAGCTGCGGCCCGTGTTGGGGGTTATGTTTTGCTCGCATATGTTATGCAAACAGGACAGGAGAGGGACACCCACTGCTCAGCTTCTCCTTATACTGTTTATATTATTTTAGACAATCTTACACATTCTGCTGTATATCCAAAACATTACCAGCTTCAAATATGCTAACCACTAATAATTAAATAAGTAAATACTTAAATGTTCTGATCCATTCTAACTGCTCATTTTCCTCAGGGTCCCAGAGGGCCTGGAGCCTATCCCCCGGCAGGCGAGTGTGAAGGACACCCTGGCCGGGCTGCCAGTCCATCACAGTGCACATACACAGCCACGTGCACTATCCAGAATATGATACCCCACCCCTGGAGGTCTGAGACGTGTGCACCCACTTAGCGACCACTCAACAGTTCCTATACCCTGATTAATTAAAAAGAAAAAGAACTCAACTAAAGTATTGTCTCCTTGCACTTAATCTGACAGTAGCATCAGAGCCCAGGAACCTTTGTGAGGGTCCTGGAGACATTATCACGCACCCTGGCATCCTCGCGATTGTCCTGGAAACGGGAAATGAGGTTAACCTGCTGGCTTCTAATTAAAGGGACGCTCTCTGAAGAGACGCTACACTCGGAATAACAGGAGACCTCAGTTAACATGATGAAAAATCCTTCACCGGGTGAATCTGCAAACCACCTCCTGTCCCCGTTTTCACGCAGGTAAAAGGTCTTGGAGTTTATCCTGTAAATCCCACAGCATGTAAATGCAGCGATGCTATTTTAATATAGAATTATGGGGGCAGGACTCGTGCGGAGTGGTGCTGACGACTTTAATGTGTCTCGGAGCACTTTAAAGGACAAAACATTCCCCTCCATTTGAGGAAGTGCTTTTTATATCTGTTCAGACCCTTTTTTTAAGTCCTATGAGTCTTGTTAGAAGAACGTGAAGAGTTTAATCATCTTTATAAAGCTTCAAACGTTGGAAGGGATGTTTCTGCCCATAATGGCAGATTTAAAACCACAGTAGAAGCCTAAGAGGCTTTCAGCTCCCATTAAGGTACTACAGGACCAGTGCGATCAGCTGTCATGGAGCAGAACTTCCTCTTCATAAAGGAATACTTTCTGCAGGTCTCCGCTCTGTTCTGCTGCACAAGGGAGAAAACTTTTTTATTAGAAAACTTATTCAGCAGGGGATTTTACCACCAGTCAAATCGGGTAATCGGGGGCCCCCAGGGTTTGGTGCAAGCAGCCTCCTCATAATTACACTAAATTTAAAATAAATGCATTCCTTATATAGGAGATGCTGAAGAAGCATGATCTTCTTGGGTTTTACTGGGTTTTACTGCAGTTCCTCTACTGTCCCTGGAAAGACATGGGAAACACTAGCCATTATGACTAGGCCCTGGGTGTGATTTGTTACTAGGAAGTGACAGAGAAAGATCACGAAGCATAAGGTGATCCACCAGCTTTCACAGCAGGAGGCTTTTACACCTCGATAACGCGGAACGTAAATCTCAGAGCCATAAATTACAGGGAAGAGTAACTCCTGGTACCGCTCCTAATTCATCAAAGCGTGTCACAGGTGACGGAGAACACCAGACAACTGAATCCCGGTGTGTCAGGGGAGGCCGTCAGGCGAGACGCTGGGCTTTGAGTGGTCCTGACTGACTCCTGAATGATCGCTCTTCAAGAGCGGAGAAGATTTCACGGTAAGCTGGCCGCTGACACCAATCACACAAATTACAGCTGCAGTAGGCCCCGAGCGAACATGACAAATTCCAGCTCCCTGTTCGATCGCCCCCCACCCGCCCCCCCGGAACTTAACCTGCCCTTGATGGAGGTAAAATGAAACCACTGTCGACGCTGACGTTCAGCAATAATCATTCTCGTTGGCAGTGCTTGACTTTAGGGTCCAGTAGACGTAGCCGCCCAAGCAATAATTCAGGTTGGCCAGGAAGCCTGGTCTCCACAATATCAACACGAGCCTCAGAAGAGTCATTCCAGCAGCCAGAAGCCTAAATGGCATCCAGATGAGCATGGAACCTCCAAAAAAGACGGGAACTCAGCTGTGGTTGTGAATGCAAATCGAACAGGCCAGTTAGCATTCGAGAGTCCCTCACAAGTGGGGCAGTTAGCATTCGAGAGTCCCTCACAAGCAGGGCAGTTAGCATTCGAGAGTCCCTCACAAGTGGAGCAGTTAGCACTCGAAAGTCCCTCACAAGCAGGGCAGTTAGCATTCCAGAGTCCCTCACAAGCAGGGCAGTTAGCATTCGAGGGTCCTTCACAAGCAGGGCAGTTAGCACTCGAAAGTCCCTCACAAGCAGGGTATTTAGCATTCTAGAGTCCCTCACAAGTGGGGCAGTTAGCATTTGAGAGTCCCTCACGAGCGGGACAGTTAGCATTTGAGAGTCCTTCACAAGCAGGACAGTTAGCATTTGAGAGTCCCTCACAAGCGGGACAGTTAGCATTTGAGAGTCCCTCACAAGCGGAACAGTTAGCATTTGAGAGTCCCTCACAAGTGGGACAGTTAGCATTTGAGAGTCCCTCACAAACGGGACAGTTAGCATTTGAGAGTCCCTCACAAGTGGGACAGATAGCATTTGAGAGTCCCTCACAAGCGGGACAGTTAGCATTTGAGAGTCCTTCACAAGCGGGACAGTTAGCATTTGAGAGTCCCTCACAAGCAGGGCAGTTAGCATTTGAGAGTCCCTCTCGGCTGGTCCTCCTGAGTTCTGCCTTCACTCCCCCATGACAAACTAAGGGAAAAAATTCAAACCAGAAACTCCAGTGTAGCCACAGTCTGCCGTGTTGCAGGGGACCCAGAAGTGTGGAAGAAGAGGCTAATACTGATTTGCAACCAGTGGGTTAAAATTGGATAGGAAATGTATTTCAAACAAATGAATTCCCCACACTAATAACTAGCCCCTCTGCGCTTTGCACAATGCTAGAGGCAGTACCTAAACGCATATTGACTAACATCATCAAACTGTTTTAAATGTGACTCCAGACTCGAACCTCATCCATCGATCCCTTCAGCTTCTCACAGCCAGATGTGAAGTGTCTTCTAGATTAAGGGAAAAACATCCAGCTGCAAATTTTCCCAAGACAGGGATTAAAACATCTGCAGTGATAATTGTGTCGATGCCGCAGATGTGACCCAGTGGTGTCACCTCCAGGACTGCAGAGGAAACATCTTCACATATGAGGTCATCCTAATGGCTTAGGACTCCATGACTCATGAAACACAAATGCAAAGATAATAACTTGCACATGGCTGTAGGCTTTGAAAATACAGACTACTCCAAGACGACTGGATGGAGCTAAAGTTCTGACCAGTGTGCTGTCAGATTTATCAGCTCTGACTGGGTTGGGAGATGGAATTTTTGTTTTTTTGCAGTGTTTTATGCCAGGACCTCCTGATGCTGTGCACGTCGCTGGTGACCGGTCACTGGGGAGTTGTGCCAGAGAGGCTTACAAAATACCACCAGCGCAGCACCAAAGGTTAGAAGGTGCATGATTGATATGCTTCCCTGGTCGACCTGAAAAATCACGCTCGCTGACTTCACAGCGCTCTGGGACCTGGAAAAGGTTTCGGGGTGATGACTGAAGCGTATTTTAACAGCAACTCAAGGTAGACTTACAATACGGTTAGAAGGAATCTTTCTCCTATGAAATCGAGCATGGAGACGGAAAGCTTACATCTGATCTGATACCCCCACGTATGAATGTGCCTCAGGCTCAAATGCAAGTCAAACAAACGTGTCGTTATTTCAGTCAAGATCTCACCATTTTTATAAGGTCCAAATTGTTTCATTAGGTCCTTTTTTCTTAATCAAAGGCTGTCTTAGTGCAGATTTTCCTATTTTACTCTTGTAACTACAGCAATTAAGTAAATTAACAGCTGGAATCTGTGTGCAGACCAGGAAAGTGCTAGAAATGGATCAGGTCAAGAATGAACAAATGAATAACATTATAAAAGTCCACCAGACTACAGTTCATGCTACATTAAAGACGCTATGTGAATAGTGCCCAAACCTGCACAGAACTGCAAATATTTGCTTCAGATCCTTTGATATCTAGAAGCTGGAATGGAGCAAGTTTTGTTGTTTTCCAAGAAGTAATTTGTAATTTTGGCCGCATTCAGAACATTCCAGTGTTCTGGTAGCAAACTTTAGGAATTCTACATTTTCACCAAAGCCCAGAACATACTGAGGCCAGTGGTGTCTTATCTCAGCACAGGGGCTTTCAGGCCAACGGACCATCCAAGGAAGGCTGCTCATGAATGGAGGACACAGGGCCACAGGTTTGCTTAGAGCTGCTTAAACAGGGCATTCCTTAAAACCTCTGTCACATGACTTTCAAAGGTAACGAGGACCCCGTATATAGAGGCCGACTGCAGTGATGATCTGACACCGCCGTGTAGCTCCGCAGATGTGTAGGAGTCACGTTACGGGGAGGCTGCTTGCACTGCAGCTGCGGAACAGACACAGTTTGCTGCAAGTGGGTGTTTAGGCAATGCCAGAACCAGCCCAATCTGGAGCATCTGCAGTGTTCCCTGTGGTTCTAGGGGCATGTCAAATTGTGCTCTTATTGAGGTACATTATACATTAACCATAAATGGATAACTTGCGAATTGCAAAAATGATAGCTTTAGTTATGGCAGTGTTTCCCATTCTGGTCCTCAGGGACCCACAGGCAGTCCACGTCCCTCCCAGCTCCCATGAACTGCCTGGAAAGGAGCTTGGAAGGAGCAGAAAGATGGGCCGACTGTGGGCCCCCGAGGACTGAATTGAGAAATACTGAGTTGAGGGACAGAACATGATAGTAAGCTTTGTTGTGGGGGTGGAGGGGGTGCAGATTGCCTTGATCTCAAACTAACTTGTCCCAGTTTGCTGAATTAGCGCAAAAGAGGGATTTTGTCTGAGAGAGTCGTAGGTGTCAAGGCCTCCTGGGTATCACCAGCCTGGAGATGATGGCATTAATTGCTCTGCAACCATGGCAACAGAGGCTGCGATGAGCGAGGTCAGGGAGAGAGAAGCCTATCCGGGGATTTCCAGAGCTGCTGGACCTTGTATAAATTGGCAGGAGGCTACAGCTTTCAATCTCCGGTAGTGTGTCAGAGCTCAGTCACAAGCAGGCTACGGAAATGTAAGTGGATGGCACACAGGAGCATCCAAACTACCGTGTGTTGCTCATGAGATCTCCTTCAAAATAAGTGAATCCGATACTGAGGGAAAGCATGGGGCATTGTGTTCTGGTCCCTCAGATTCTTCGAACGCACTTATATTGCACCCCTTGCCTTATGCTAATAGCCAAAATACCCCGTCAGGTGAATTTTGGTGGCTATTTGAGAGAGTGCTAATGTTAGAAAAAAGCACCACAACAGGAAGTGCGTCCAGCCACTTCTTCCTGTGAGGAACCCCACCCACGAACCAAACTGAAACGATCACATTAAAACCCAGACCGTCACATCCTTCACTGACAGAAATGAAAAATATGACATTAAATTCTCCAGCTTCTCCCTCCACCAATCTAAACAACCCACAGCTTTATTCTGTTTATACAGCTGGATATTTCGCTGGAACAACTCAGGTTAAGTGAGTGGCCCCAGGGTACAACAGCAATCACCCAGCAATCATCAGGTGACCACAGCTACCCTACGTGGTGCCTACGGAATGCACCGGAAACATACATAAATCATGCATGGGTCCTGGTTGAGTTTCTGGAGCCAGTAAAAGCCTCTCCTGTGTGGATTTATGACTTGTGGACCCTGTTAAAATGTAGAGGACATGCAAGTAAGCCTCCCGTCTCCCGCTCCAAACAGACGGACTGGATTCACCCACCCACACCCCAGGGTCGTGCTTTGAGAAATGTCTCTGCCAGAAACCAGGCTGTGCTTAATGGGGGGAGCCCCGCACCACCTCTATTCTGTACATTCAACTTCGGGCCAAATGTGAGCAGCGTTAGCCGCCAGATAACTGTTTCGCAGACGTGCCCCACCTCCCAGGAGAAGTGAAACGCAATTATTAGGTTTGCTGAACTTATTCACCTGGTTGACTGTGGGGCAGCGTGCAGGTATATTAATGACAGATTAACGGTAAGCTGGGGAATGTGGGACCTGAGCCGGCCGCTCAATATTACACATGGAAAATGCCAGAAAGATGTGAGAACCAATCAGAATTAAGACTTTTCTTGGGCAGAAAAAAAGAGGGTCTTTGTGGCACGTTTTCAGAGTCATTAGTGTGAAGATTAATTCTTCACATCTGTTTTGGGTGCCAGGAGCTTGCCAGCACCCCTCATAATGAGATTTAACAGGAACCATATATAAAAACATACATAAAAAATGAACGAGTATTAGAAAAACACACATATCTGCCAGAAACCTGAAATCTCAAAATGAAAATTAAAAAACGCAGTCATCGCAGTATTACCCATGTGCTGGCCACTGGTGCATGACACTAAGGATTTCTCACACATGGCAGATAAACAACAGCTTCATGAATATCAAAGAAATAAATAAACCAGCCAATGAACGTTTGAGAAACTGTGAGTATTTATTCTTTAACGTCTTGTTTATTTTGCATGTCAGTGAACCCAGTAACTCCCGACTACCAGATGAGTTGTTTTCTATTGTGATTCCCAATGGATGGGAGTGAAACTCACAGGGAAATGGGGAGAGCAGAGCTGACTCGGGGTGGGCTCGGGGTGGGCTCGATGTGTGCGGAAGCTGGGGGGTGTAGCTGTGCTGTCTGTGGTTCTGGCTGCAGATCAGGGGTCCCGTGGCGCCCCCTGTAAAAAGCAGATGGCACTGTTGCTGCACCTTCAGCGAGGCCCCTGATCCCAGTCTGATGGCATCTTCTGGAATCTGTCTTTAATACGCTGACATGAAGCACTTTTATTGCGTGTCCTTTAGTTTTCGGGGGTGCCAGGTTGGGGGATAATACCAGTCGACCACCGAGGGTCCCAGAAACACCTCCAAAGATCTCCCCCAAAACTCCTCCAGAACGAGATTGTTTGCCCAGCCTCTCAGAGATGGATATTTGTGCTTCAGATCTGCATCTCGTAATGGATCATTTATACTTAATGCCACAGGTAAGAGCTAGAATGATCCTAATTATAATGTCAAGAGTATCTCTTTTTTAAATTCAGCTCGACAAGGCAGACAGATACATGCGGTGTGATTGCCTTGAATTCTTAATCAGCAACATGGGTGGTGGGGAATGATCCGTTTTAATAAAGCTGAGGCCAGGAGAAGCGTATCTGTCATTTAAATTACGGGAAATGATTCAACAGCCGGGAATCCAGTAATTCACACGGCTGTACAGCATCCTCAGCGGCAGGAAGATGGTGGTTGTGTTTTCGCAATCAAAATAAAATGGGTGAGTGACACAACTCTCAAACCACAGGCTGAGCTGCACAAATAAGAAGATTCAGCCAATCAGAGGAAGGTAGGATCATCTCACATTCCAGGGGTATCTGCGGCCTGTAGCCCTGGACTCCCCATTGGCTCTGTGGTGGGACCCCGACACTCCACTCGAGCCCCTCGGCTATTACACTGCCTAGGAAGCCACCAAGACTTGGCCAGGAACCAAGTATCAAGAGATGTAGTAATAATAATGCAATTTGGAATACATAGAATAGGTGGATGAAGCACAATAAGCAAGGAGTATAACGAGGGGTCAAAGAGAAACGAGCAGAGTGCAGGGAGCTTGAGTGTATGGTAGAACAAAAAGGTGCTGTCACTTAGCACTGGCGGACAGCACCCACCTCTGGATGTGACTGAGTGATGTCACGATGTGCAGAGTTGATATACACCTTAAGATGTTTACCTGTGCCTATGCTGCGTAAGAATAAGGGGTTTATAGACAGAGGAATGCCATATTAGATGCGGTTTGGTTGAGCTAGCACTCTTGGGGAGACGGTAGTACAAGTAGCCACGCTATCTGGAGCCCGCATGTAAGATCGCATTTCTTGTCGTTGTGCTTGCATGCGGCCATGCGGCCAGAGGACCGGAGACATGGGTTTCTCACATATGCGGCGTGAGCTTGTGTGTGGCATGAAGTCTATACATCCTATCCAATGAAATATTCATCAACGTCGCCGGCTGGCTGCTTCGTGGCAGCTCAGCACCTGAGGCGGGGCGCTTTCAGAAGCCAGTGATAAAAGGTCAGTGTGTTCTGGTAAAGGGTGTGTCTCTCCTCAAAACTCCGGGAAACCCAGCCAGAATGCAGCACAACCTTTCGATTTGGTCGGGGGGGCAGTTGGCTAAAAAATTTGCAAACCATTTGCACATGAAAGACATTTTGGTCGCCTTCCAATTGTACAGTATGACACAAAACACAAGACAATATCTATATGCGAAATAAACATCATATAAGGGGTTTTAATTCTTAACAGAGGGGATCCCAAATGAAACAGACAAGAGGTAGGGCCACCACCACTAATGTGAGGTAGGAGAACAGGAAGTGGATGATCATTTGTCAATTTTTGACCCTCTGCTCCATGGATCCCTGGGGAGGGGGCGTGGATCGCAGAAAACCACCAGCTTATAGAGAATATCTGACTGCCTGCTTGTTTGAGTACTTTCTTCCAATCTATAGATCCCTGTAAGCGCATCAATGGCATTTGAAGATACAGACTTTGGTGTCTTCATCGGCCTTATCTGGCTACTTTCTTAATTCTTAGTGGTTTAAGAGTCATTTGCAAAGAATGCCTTGTGGGGTAATTCACTGGTCACTCATCAGTATCTGCGTAAGAAGTCTCTTCTCACTTATGCTATTGGAAATTTCCCGAATAGCCCAATGCTCAGCCTACTGCTGAATTTTTCGCTGATATGCAGATGACCTGCAAACACTAGAATTTTGAAACGTTGGGAGTTCCAAGGATCTGATTCTAGATTCTCTCTCTGACATACTAGGGTGAGCACAGTTACTGTGGCTTTTGACGACAGCACTGACCGCATGACTGAGGCTAAAGAAGAACAGACTCCACGGGAATCCAGCAGAGGTGACGGCGAGAGCTGCAGACACCCTCCGAGGTGGAAGTGCTGTCGGTTTTTGGGTCAAGGGCTAAATGCATGTCTGCAACCTCCTTTGCAGCTGTCACCATAGAAACCGACACATGATATATATATATATATAGGTGAGGTTGTGTGTGGGGTAAAGTCCATACATCCTGTCCAATTAAATATTCATCAGTGTTGCTTACTGCTCACATGTGTGTGTGTGTGTGTGTGTGTGTGTGTACGTGTTTGTGGGTGTGGGTGTGTGTGTCTGTATATACATATATAAACCATTTTTCAAAGACAAAACCCAAATACTCTGTTCCTATAGAAAACGGCCATTGCTATGGCGTGAATATCAAAATCAATTGATCTTAGCATCATTATTCAGGAAGCACATTGGATCCATCTCCAAGGACACCTCATAAGTTCTACTAAATGATGTGAATATCAAAATATGACATATGTTTGCCTTTTGGGACCAGACATTTTAGTGTTACAGATGGCTTTTGTACTTGGCTTGTTGTGAAAATTATTTCTTATAAATGTATTTTTTTATATATTTTAAATCACCCTCCGCCATTCTGCTGTGCTGTGACAGATGGCACTTACGTTCTTATAATGACACTGCCGTCATATGAAGGTGGAAACCATCCAAACTGGGACAAACCAGTGGACTCCCCACCCTCCTGGGATTGAATGAGGGTACCAACCAGACACCCCCTCCCTCTGACCCAAAGAATTCATCAATCAAACAGGCATTCTAATGAGAACCCTTCCCACCTCCCCTCCCCCAAGACCACCCCCTGTCAACAGTGCAGACTCCTTCAGACCGAACTCAGCGAGGTTTCCCCACAGCTTGTCTCCACAAAATATCATCTCGAACCCCTTCCTAACTGATGAATGTCCATATTATGCATGAATAACTGAAATTGATAAAACTCAGAAACCTCTTTTTAAGAAACGCTTGTCACCTGGTAGATCCCAAAATCCATCATTCCTTGGAGAAAATGCCCTTCGCCATGAGCAGAACCGCTGCCCAGAAGGCTGGCAGTTACATCCACCAGCTGCTGTTTTTATGACGATACTCGGTTGTATGTACAGTTCCATGTTTTGACCCGCTGGACCTATTAAGGCACGCTGGAGTGCAGAGCAACACCTTGCTTATTGTTGTAGGGACGCCAAACTCAGCTAATTCACTAAACCTGCACATTTCAACTATGAAACACAACACTAACCCCCTGTGGTTGGCTTTATGTAAAAACAACAAAAAGGGTTAGGTGGCTGGCCTGTGGAGACCGTCCAGTGCTGGCGGGGAGGAACTATGAACGGCACCATTTGTTAGACATTATAATGGGGGGTGAGGGTTGAGAATACAGGAGGTCGAACAGGAAATAGCGCAGAAGGCTGCCGGCCAGTGCAATTACCTCAGGTTCTTTCCCAGATACCCTAAAATCACAACTATAGATTTATATATAGATCCAATAGCAACGACCTTCTCTGGGTCATATTTCTGTTTAATTCTAATATAGAAGAAATATTTATCAGGTCAGGTGCTGGGGACTGGGGCCTACCTGTTGGTAACATCAGATATTTATCAAAAAGGTGCCGGTTATGATCTAAGGGCGGGGGGGGGGGGGTTTTGAAGGGAATTGTTTAATTCCCACACCTTACCGGAAACATTCCGCGGCCATTGTGCAACAAAAAAGGCCAAAAAAAAGGCGTGTCATAC
>JAODKN010000001.1:48315025-48330491 GCA_026774425.1 Petrocephalus zakoni | reverse complement strand
CCCCCCCCCCCCCACCCCCCCCCCCCCCCCCCCCCCCCCCCCCCCCCCCCCCCCCCCCCCCCCCCCCCCTGGTAAGGGAATTGTGTCATTCGCACAGCTGACAGGAAACATTCCTCGGCCATGAGTCATCATCAACGGCAAACAAACTGGCGTGTCATACGTGGAGCGTGTTAATCTCCATTCGCACGGGCCAGAGCATGACTGGGATGTAAGGTTAGGTGACCTGGGTAGTCAGAAACAGCCATTGGCTGACATCATGGCAGCCAGTTCGTTTCTAGACTGCTCTCTGGGAATTAGTAATGTAACCAGTGGGAACTAGGTTAAACCAGCTGGTGAGCATGATGATTATACCCACCGTGCCTTTCGGTGACTCATTCCCATCAGGCGCTTTGGTGGCTGTTGATGAGATGATTTTGGTCCAGGTTTGGGCCGTACGTCCAAGGTGACCCGAGAGACAGACGGTGGCGGCATTTCTCCACGTTCCCATATTCGCATAAACACTGCAGAATTCTCTCTGAGCTGAAGACACTCACCGGAGGCAGCCAGAACCATCTTCCCGAGCCGTCGGAAGGCTTCCCCTCAGTGATCCCCCGCCACCTTGAATAGGAAAAACACAGGGTTTTTGGTGAGCAATCTTAATGTTGTTTTCACACACTGACTGACGGCTCCTCCCAGCGAGGTCACCTGGAAGGCAGGTCATTTCAAATTCATCTCTTTCCTCTGTGGAAGCAAATTATTACCACGGGTATCAATCCATAAGCTCGAGGGCAGCTTTGAAAGTAAATGCCCAGGAGCAGACAAGGCTGACTGCCTGCATCTTTGCCGGTGAACCACAATGTGTCTCACAGATCCATAGCCACAGATAAATAGTAGCCATAATCCTGAAGATTACACACAAAAACAATACTAGTCTGTAGCTGCAGTGTCGTTTAAAAAAGATCAATTTAAATAGTTTTTGCTGTACTGCTTACAGAGATACATTCACCAAACATAATAAATATTAAAAATATATGCAAAGAGGGCCGTCGTGGATCAGCACATAACACAAATGTTTCCTGCTCATGTGCTGTGAGGGACCCTGCTGTTGTACCCTTGGGCGCCACACTCAACTTTAATGGCTCAAGTAAAACACGCAGCTGTACAGATCATCAGCAAGGCGGGTCCCTGGGGGCCGTTAGCAGAAAACATCTCTTACACGTCCCTGGGTTTCCGTGGAGACGGGGCGGGGACATCCGATCCATCGGCGTCTGTTCTGCCAGGGGACCGCCAGCGTCGCTGAGCTGAAGCGATTTATCACATGGGAGGAGATGCCAGCTTCCCCTGGACCCAACATGCGCCTCAAAGCTCACTGTTAGCGGATGCAGACTCCTTATGTAACCTCGTCCTACTGGCTGCTCCTTTTCTAGAACATTACTGAAGCTCACACCTCCACCTCACAGTCATCCTGGACTGTCTGCGGCACTAAACAATCAACCTCTCTGCATCCGTGTAGAACAGCTGGGGGCTATATTATCAGCTACTTAGCAAAACCTTCTCTCCAAAGCAACATAGACATTGTTCTGAGAAAGCAAGGTCATACAGTCCATGGAGTAATTGGGAGTAAATGGTCTTGCTTAGGAGCTGAATGGTGAAATCCCTGGGATTCAAACTGGTGACTTTCCCATTTACCGACACAGGCCGCAAACTGGCTGTGTGTCGCAGTCAGAGGTTCAAGGAATGACCCAAAGGCAGGCTGTGCAGAAGAAGCCCTCATGTGGACGTGTTTATTCCGGGTCACAGGACAAACAGAAGTCATGGATAGCCAACAATGACCCAACAAAGAACACTGACCTGAGGGGCGCTTATATACAGGGCTAACAAGGGAGAAACACAAGGCAGCAGTGGATGGTTGACAAAGGGGCAGGAACAAGAGGTAAGATTGACAGGTCATAGGCGTGGCTGGTTTGGAGCCCCGCCTTAGGGAAAAACAAGACGATTAAGGAGCCAAGGCTTGAACCATTTTCTATCAACACCACAACCCAACTATTAACTGGTGGAGCATTTGAACTCTCTGCCCAAAGGAGACGAATCTTGACAATAAGGTGCAGATGCCATATTACATGTTTAAGTCAAGATAGCATGCATTCCTGACAAAGGCCCTGACACCAAGACAGGGCGCATGCGATGTGTCCAACCTCTGTTTATTCTAAGGTTAAAATGCGTAATGCGCATCTTTACCATTGGCAAGAGATCAACATTTTAAAACATGGGGCAGTGAACCCATGTAAAAACACGGCCTCGAGTCATTTCTGAGGGAAGGCAGCAGAATTGCGGTATATTTACACTGAAATACAAGCTCTGAAAACAAAACCACACAATTCTCCATGACAAAATGATTAAACGCCCTGCTGGTGGTGAACAGCCTGAAAATCCCATCTAATTAATTGTGTTAAAGCCTTAACCTACGGCCTGTTCTCGTAATGTTCCTCTGAATGGGAACAGACCTTGGGATCACGCCTTCTGCACTACAGGTACACACATCATTCATGACGAGAGCAGAAACGGCCTGATATTTATGTCTTGATAGTCCAGATGTGCCCATTCGGTGGAATGCATGGGTGTTACTATATAAAAAGCCAGCTGACTTTAAAGAATGGCTGCGGTGAAGGTAACATGGTAAAATTTGATTGCCCTCTAATCGGTGTGCCAAAAATGAGAAATGGCAGCTGTGGGCACAGTCGCTCTGAGAGACAGAGCCCCCCTTCCCTGCTCGAAGCCTCCGTGCGGATCTCGATTAGGCTAGAAACCTTCCACGGCTTTTCATTATTACAGTCCCCCGTCTCCTGGGCTGCGAGGTGAAGTCACTGTTATTCCAGTTCAACTGTGTGTTTAAAAAGGAGGAAAATAAACCATCCAGTTACAGCCTGACGAAATGCCGTGATTACGTAAAGTCATGGTTGGATACACAAGCTTGTTAATAACCCGGGGCAGAGAGAGCTGGGTGGGAGCACTCAACAGGGCTACAGTCATCACTGAGAGGCCTGCTCTGGGCCAAGGGGCAGGAGTGGCTTCCCAAAAACCCCACAGCATCTCAGCCCTACCCACCAGAACACTTAGACAGTTGGATACCAAAATCATTTCTAAACGGAATAAAAGACATTTGGGGGAAGAAATCTTTATTTTTTTTAGTTAAGATGAGGAGAAAAATTGATACAGATTTTGCTGGCAAAAATGTTCTTTGTAACAATAACATATAGCAAGGCACTAGTGCATATTAGAAAAAGATTTATAACGAATGTAGCAGATTTAACCACAAGAACGCGAAAGCTTACGCGCCGTGACGTGCGCGCTTCCGCGGACGAGTGTTGATGCGTGATCAGGGACGTTGTCGGGCTTTAGAAAAGGACAAACCTGCACGGAGTTAAACGGCGCTGCGAACCCATCTGGAGCTGCAGATGGAGCGGGCAGATCGGCAAGAGATACGAAAAAAAACTATTATATATTATATAACTGCGTGTTACACAATTAAGAAAGGGCACATTCGTGTAGCCTAATTAAGATACACATATATAATGCTTCAGATGGCTGACCGGTCCGGCGGAACCCACTGGACCAAGGATCTCATTAAAACATACCGGCGGAGGGGATCGGGGCACCTTGTCCGAGATCGGCACTCCTGCGCGACGGACTGGCCGGGCCAGACGCCGCCTAGCTGTCACTGCTCTTTCATCACTGCGCTTTCCTGAGGTCGCATTACCTTTGCCGCATTTGGGGGAGGGGGGCGGACAAGGGAGTACGAATAAGAAAGAGAGAAGAATGGGCTCCGGGTATTTTTACAGCTGCGTAGTTTAAACTTTGCGTCTTAGTTACTCTGAAGGAATTTACGGAGATGGTCCAGCCGCTGTGACCTCGTGTGGCTGCTGGCCGGGAACCTGGAGGCTTACCTACGAAGAGGAGACGAATGTCTTTTTGATTAATTCACGTACCGCCTATGATGAAATATATATGACAGTTTATATATAAAGGAATCCACCCCCAACAGAAGGAATTTTTCATAATGCAGAATTTTCCTCCAGTTCTGCAACTTTTTAAATAATTCAGCTTCAGTTCATAAGGAGATGTGCACAGACCCACGAAATAGATGTGCAATAAAAATGATGATGTTTCTTGGCTCACAGGAAGTCAGCTCTTCCCAAAGGCTACCTCTGTGCTTTGGAATGTGGTCTGGGAAGGCAGATATATAATAAAATGTCATAAAATATAATAAAGCTCATAACTGTGTTGGACAGATCTCTGCGCACTCCACGCCCTCTCCCTTCACGCCAGCGTCTGGCCCAAGTGTGGCTCGCTCTGGGTGGCCAAGGGAGCTTAGTGTCCTTTCAGGACCCCACAGCTGGCTGGCAGCCATTCATTCACGTTTTTACTGGCTTTAGTGAGCTTTCTGGATTGGCAAGTCCCAAGGGTGATTCTAGGATTTTTGGGGAGGTATAATTCACACAAATGGCTCAACCTTGTCATTAGCCAATGATATGTTTTGAATCTTTGAGTGACAAGTGATGGGGCATTCTGGCAGCCAGTCAGCTTTCAACTAGGATCGGTGCCCCTATGGCCCCACCCCTGTATACACCACCCCTCTAAAGCGCATTGTCTAGGAGGGAGAAGCTGTGTGACACCACCCTGAGGGACAGCATCCCCAGTAACAGCAGCTTAAGTGACAACTCTGAATATGATGGCACATGCAGCCTAAGAGGAGGCAAAGACAGGGTTATGTAACTCATATGGCCTGGAAAGAGCTTTAATAATCATGTGGCATAATGAGGGGTCCTGCCACACCAGCTTGTCCGGTAACTTGCCTGCTAAAAATATGTACTTGTCCTTTTCAGCCCACGGTTCGACTTGCGATGCACTGGAGGCGTTGGGCACCACCGCTCAGCCCTCCTCCGTAATGATTGCATCATTTGTTCGGCTTGTTTCTCTGTGTTTCTATGGTAACTTGGAGTCTGACAGTGAGAGTGGTTGGAGACTGGGGGGGTGGCGGGGAGGGGGGGCGGCAGTGTGTCTACAGGAAACCGGGCAATGCTGGGGAATGCTTAAAACTGCCTTTTTTAGTTCCAGTATTCATCTGTTAATGATGCAGCCCGGAATAATGGAATAACGGGAATGCTTTAAAGCCAGAGTTTTGGTAAAAGAAATTCCTTCTCCAACAAAAAAAGGAGGCAGTGCTGGAGTCTTGGAGTCCAAAAGACCCCAAAACAGGAAGCACTTAGCAGACCTCCAGTATCTCAGGGGTGTAGCACAGCTGGAAATATGGCTGTCCAGATGTGGTGGGGGTGTAGCCTGGGGGAGCACTTTCAATAAAGACGCAGACCTGTCTCCATTCAGGGTTTTAATATTCATACTGGATTTGTACAGCAGATGATGGAAGATGCTAAGATGATGGTGAGTGAATATTCATAAATCACACTGCCATACCCAGAGACACCCGGCATTACAGAGACATTCACAAGTGCAGCAAAGCGGATTAGATGCTATCAACAGATTACTTATAAACTAGATTCAGAATTGAGGAATTCTAAACCATGGACCCACCCTGCTCAGTTCCATTGGTACACATCCAATCAGTCTATCCCACCCCTAATCCTGGCCAACCAATCAGAAGCACAATCTCAGGTCTCATTTCCCAGCGCCAAGTAACCCCAGGAGGTCCAGATGGGCGGCTGACGCGTCTGCGTCTCTGGCGGCGACAGTGTGAGATTGGGTTAAACCCGTTTATAGGTACCATCAGATTCCCCTGAGTCAAATAACCGTATAACAGGCTTTGCATCATCAGCAAAAGAAGGTTAAAGTCACAAGCAGATCAAATATTCATCAATTATTCACACAGCAGGAGTAAAAATCTTATTTGAAAGATTGACCCATTAAATATTTCACCACAGATTTGTTTCCACTCGGAGCTGTGTATTGTTCTTAACAAATTAATTTGAAGAATGACTTAATGGCTGCTTGAGTATGCAAATGTATTTTTTCACCATCTGAGCTTGGCTTTTTGTGTTTTAAGGCAGATGATGCAGAAACCCTAAAATGCACCGAGACCTGTGCACTCAGCACGGCACCAGGAAACAACGACGAAACAGATTATTGCCATAATTGGGGAAAAAGCCGGCATTATTGCTAAGTGGCGCTCTTCGGAGGCAGAGTAATAAACGAAATATGGGCAGATGTCAGTGAACAGGAGCAGTTATTGGCTGCGGGGGGGCGGAGTCTGACGCTGCTGCAGCACCAAAGCCAGATCAAAAGCAGCGATGCTCAGCAGCAGAGGCTCTCCCATAGAGCGCCCCAGTTGGGACACTCTGATGATGGTGGACGGGGGAGGGGGGGTGCAGATGCCACTCCACCTGCCCCACCCCCCCCAGGTGACATCATTAACTCTTTGCCAGCGGCGGGCTGGTCTGCTGGGCTTGGCCTGCTGCTGTTTCGGCATGGAGCAGCTGCTTCGCGAGTAATTAGGCAGCAGGACCCGACCACGCCCCCCCCAGCGGCGAGAAGACGCATCCTCGCATTCCCAGTCTAGGCAAGCATCCGCGCCCACTGGGGAGAGGGCGCCCCCTAGGGACGGCTTATGGCCATCTCTCCCACCTAGCCCAAGCTGGCACCCTACACTCACGGGTCTCGTTTGGATCCAGCATGCCATCACCAGCCCTGACAGATGGGGTCAAGTCTGCAGGGAGGGCAGCCGTGCATCTCTGAGAACCATGTCACAGTCAGACATGCCTTAATGAGGATGCCAGTACACATGCAGGAAAGCCCCTCGCGCCCCTCGCGCCCCTCAGCCCCCTCCTGTGTGGATGTCTGACATCAAAAGTAGTAATGGTTTACATTCTTTATTCCTTGCAAACATAAAAATCAGCTTAATCAATACCTGCCCTAGTCAATTTGTTGCCCTTCCTGCAGTGTTTTCGAGCAGACACGGCTCTCTTTCATCCCAAGGCATGCTCTCCCCATTCCTGTGACGGATACATACACATGTTTTTTGCTTCCTTATCCGCTTCACTTCTTAACAGACGGGTGTCAGGTTCAAAGGGCAAAGTGATCCACTTCCAGGGAGACTCCAGACCTCAGTGTCAGGGTCAAAGGGCAAAGTGATCCACTTCCAGGGAGACTCTAGACCTCAGGGGGCATCAGCTAGGCTCAGCATTGCTAACACTTTAGCTTTGCGTACGCTGTTATATCCATTTTTCCACTTTTATCTACATCTAATTTTGACTTCCTGTTGTGTCTGGTGGTTCTCCCTGCTGATTGGTTGATAATTGGTCCCTAGGGCGGGGTAAGGGACACATGTGGGGTCTATCGATATCAGTCAGGAGCTGAGACACGGAGAGGGGACGAGACTGTCTGGGGGACCCCCATTCAGAGGTTTGAGAAGTGCCCCACCATCTCCCTCCCACTTGCTGTTTCCATGACAGCAGCAGGACACCTCCATCTGGGGGCAATCTCACTCCTCCCCTATGCCTTTAACCAAAGGTCTCTCTTGGGAGCCATCCTGCTTATTTCATCCATCCGGAAAATGCAGGGGAGGGAAAATTGAGGTCCCAATGGGAATTCTGGAGGATTCCATGTACCTCGCATACACACTCGCACACATTTATTCATAAATAAACACTGAAAAAGTTTAACACGCACAACAACTGCCTCCGTTAGGGACAGTGAAAACCCAGCTTCACTGAGATGTTCTGCTTTAAAAGGCGCATAGACACTCCCGCCTTGTGATTTCCTGGAAATATTGTGGCGGATGTATCTAGTCAGGCTGCCTATTGACTGGAAGCCACATACTAAGGGTCACGTTCTGATGTGACCCATTAAATCTGTGACATTAGCATCCGTCAAACCCCAAACCGATGACAAGGGACTGAGGGCCTGAAGTTTGTCACCCAAAATCCTGTCACTCCGCAGGGCTGCTGAGTAGCCACGTCGGTCCGATGACTCATGGAGGAGAGCGGAGGACAGCGGAGGAGCCAGATGCGCACGGACTCACACACGTGCTAGCGCGCTACACGGCCCCCACTCTGAAGGTGGGATCAAAGTACCTTCCCCCGACATCCCGCCTAACTTGGCTTTCCATGTCAGTGCATTTAAAGGCTCGCGCACAGCAACACAAGATGTCTTTGAAGGGAGATTCAAGGTGGATAGCAAACCTGGGTCAAAGACGTTCATACCAGGGGAAGGCAGTGGGGTTAGGGTTAGGAACACGACTGTGTACTCGAAAGGTTGCTGGTTTGAATCCCTGACCCACAGATACCCTCAGTATTACTCCCCAGGTGTTACACACACACACACACGTACAGAGCAGACACTTAAACAAATTATTCAGCTAATACTGAAATACTTGTACATTTTCACTGATGTATCTTAAGGACAACACCCCGTGGGACTTACTGATCATGCATCCAGTCCCTGAGCAGCTGAGGCCAGTAGCTGGCCTTCACAGAGCCCCCGCCTACTGGGGAAAGACCTTCACTGGCCACACAAGCTGAGGGCTGCTTCTGCTACCTTTGAAGGGTGACCGCAGTAGCACAGATTGCCATATCCCCACCCCCAAACATGTTGCAGCCAAAGCGTCCTGTCAGGAAGGCCAGCTCCTTTCATCAGGCAGGGAAGATTCCCCTGCGGACTCACCAAGGCAGAGAGACCTTAACACACAGCCTGTTATTGTCATATGCATCATGCATGGACACTCAACGCACACGCCACACCTTAACGTACTCATGTCAGTGTTAGAAACACAGCAATCTCGCTCTTGAAGGTCATGCACTCTCTTCCAAACCAATCACAGACACTAATGAGGCTGCACAGCAGAGTGATTCAGGCATAAAGGCAGGGGGTTGGCTGCTCAGGGTCACGGAAACTCACCCCGTCATTGGGCACGTAGAGAAGCAGAACGAAGAGACAACCACAAACACTGGGGGTGTTAGGAACAGCACTCACCTCAACCTCAGGAGCTAATCTGGAAGGTTCAGCCGCAGCCCAGTGGCCCCCATGCATGATGGGGGCAGGTTGCTCAGCACTGATGGACTTCAAACTACCTCTCCAATATATGACAGCTAGTTTAAACAGAGATTCTACTGGCCTGAACCTACAGGGCAAACGGGTAGGAAATAGTCTGGGCCAAAGTATGAAAATCATTTTTCAGATGTTTACCTACTAATGCATAAAGATAAGACAATGTATGCTGTTTAGTCAAAGTTACTTTATATATGTCTTTTATGGTCGTTAATAGCATTGAGATCACCCAATTTAACATACCATAAACTTAGTTTGCTTACTTTCTATATCATGAACTTAATTGATCCATAACTAGTTTTAAAATGCTCGAATTGCAGATGAAGTTTTATGGCAGTTCAAACTCCTCAAATGTTGATTTTCATGCACTTTCACTTTGTGCCTCCACCAGTTCCTCCACACAAAATTAATGCTTAAGTTGACACAGCCAAAGCGATTTCCCCTTTTGCTTTGCTATGGCGCCCTCCAGTGTTTATTTCCCAGTATCAGAACAAAGAAACTTACAAGCAAAAAAATCTGCATATACCTTAACATTAATTTGTTTCCAAGTGAAGATGACAATCAGACAGAGATATTAAGATAAATTTTATTCATAGTAAATTAAAGATAAAACAAAGCCATTTCACCACTGCAACATATTACACAACGCACTAAAAACAAATGCCTCAACATAGTTAGTTAGCTAGTTTTATAGTTAGACATCAAGAAATACTTCCATGTCTAAACTAGCTATGAACATGTAGATTGTTGTCCAGTTGTCAGATAGTTGTCTAGTGTTTAAAAACAAGTATCCTGATTTTTTTAATGAAAATCACTCACCACCACTACAAAATTAGCAATACACATTCCAGGCACAGAACTTCATTTCCCAGAGTTCCATGCTTTTGGGTGCAAGCTACCGGAACTCATCATGGCTGATCTGTCATTCTAGGGGGGCTGCTTATTGGCGTCGCACATCATTCCCTCCACCGCCTTACAGAAACTGTAGCTGGATGCAGAGGGACCAACCACCTCGATGCACGTATCCAGGGACACAAACAGGACATCAGGGTGCAACACATTGGCATCGTTGCACAAGTCCACCAGCCTTTGCTTCTGGTGCATGCCCCAGCTGCTATAGTCTATCTTCTGAGTTCTTAAGGTGGACATCCAGGAGGCCACCAACAGTTCCAGTTCAGTCCTGGCGCTCATTATCAATGAGTCCTTGGTCCCACTCAGTATGATCTGGGTGAGGTCACCTTGTTTATGGGTCTTAATCTCCACTGAATACTTCTGAAAACACAAAGCCAGGCTGCTACGCTGAAACTTCTGGATGTACATGAAGACGTTTGTGTCCACCCAAATGGAATCCTCAAGTCCCCCCACCACAGGCATGCTTCTCCCTGCACCCCAACCCCCTGCCCCGTATCCAGGGCTCTCCATTCGCGCAATGAGATCTTCCCTCAGCTCCTTCATCGCTTTGAAGGGTCCTTCAACTTCAGCTGCCCTCTTGGACGGCAGTGAGGAGAATCTGACCGATCTGTGCCTGGCCTTAAGGCTCCGGATTAATCCATGTAGATCACCAAACATGGAAAGGTCAACTTCAGCACGAAGAAACAAGAATACCTGCAAAACAAGGGGGAAACACGCCCACAACATCTAACTAAGAGGTTTCTCATATAGACAGGTTGTGTGTTATGAGCATGTACACTTACATCCTCACTGAACCTGAACACAGTGACTGGATACTGGCCAGAAAACTCCTTGTCTTCCAGCACATGATCTGTCATCAAGACCCTCTCTGCATCTGTCATGAACAGGCAGGGATGTTGTGGGGGGTTGTTAGGATGAATCCAAGGGCCCCTAAGTTACCGGAGCCCTGAAAAATCTGCACAACTGTACAATTCAACGGCAACACTGCATGTCCGGCTGCAGGCAGGAAAGGAAGAACTTGAGACTTGGATAGGAAAACAGCAGCACAGCGGAAGAATAAAACTCGGTTGTTATTTTACCCGTGTTTAAAGTACCTTGAATTCTGTCAAATGTGACAAACGCGACCCCCTTAATGTCGGTGGGATAGCGGACATGCTGCACGTCTCCCCCGAGACTCCTGGAGCGCTGGAAGTGAATGACCAGCTTGTCAGCCATCCTGCTGGGAGGCAGCGCGTCGGGGACGCCGGAGACGACCACGGTGCGGCGCTCTTCTGACGCGTCCATCTCCTGCAATAATCAGGCGCACCCGCCTGCGGAGGCGCATCGGGAAACCATTACAAATAACCTGTACACATGGTTCCATACCACAGTTAGAAGGGGGAAACGATATTCTTGTATTAACTTGCATGCGTAAAAGTAACTTAACAACTAATATTATTTTACCTATTCGCACAGCTCGGTTATTTATGGTACGATTACGTCTAAACTACTATTCTTCCTAGACGTGTATAGGTGTAATTTCGTTACAAACAACACGCCAGTATACATGATTCCCTTTTACACCCACTATTTGTTTTGAATTTTAAAAAAGTTACATAAGTTTACTACCTGACCAAGACGTAATGCGGACGCCGTGGAGATGGTGGTAGGGAACTGGGAACGCAGCTGCTAACGCGATGTTACATGGGAACTGTAGTCTTATTTGGTTTCGTCTGCTCTTATGTCGTATATATACGTCTCTATAGAACTCGTAGTCCCATCATGCAACGCGATTTTCACTATCGGCCACCGCACGAGTTGATAAACGCATCGCTTGTCAAAAGATTAGACGAGCTTAATTATACTGACTTGAAATAAAATTTGAAAATCAAGAAATAGTGTAGATCACAGAAATTGAGTTTTTATTTGCAATACAAACAATTAAGTCTTGACATTCACTCTTTCACTTTCGTTTTATCTGAATACACAAGGTACTGCTTGGAACATTAATTTGACGTAACAAGTGTATTTGTTTCTGCTGATTCAATAAAAGAGAACAAAATCAGGAGAAGGCAAATCCATCATTATCACGTTGATAAGCATTACAAGTTACAGATGACCTTGTATATCCCCCCTCATCTAGGGCAGATGTTTATATGTTCCTAGCATAATCACATTGTCCTAGTCACCCCAATCAGCACTATATGCATACCAACAGAGTAAGCTTTAAAACTGCACAGACTATTAACATAAAATATGCTCAGGGACATGTCTGTGCTAATATATTAGAGAAAATAGTCATATGGAATTGTTGCTTTACGCTGCTAAATAAATACCAATTTTATATTTTAGAAAAGTATTGTGGTCATAGAAATCACAACGAATACTGTAGTAATTCAGATACATTCTTTGGAGGATAACAAAATGATTATAAGTTTTTGGGCGCAACGTAAAATACCACCACCTCATTCTTAAGATTTCAAAGCATGACTGATAAAGTGAAGAGCAGCACCCCGGTGAAGGTAGGAAACAATGCTCTGCTTGGAATACTGCAGCAGAATGGAGGGGTCTCCTGCGGATCAGGCCTCAGGCTTGTGTTTGTCGTCGCTGAAGTAGGCCACCACTCCTCCTCTGGCGGTGTACTTGATGGTCTCCACCTCACCCCCATAGTTACTGGGTTTCTGGAAGTAGATCTCCAGATGATCCTGCATGTCTTCCTCATCCAGAAAACCCTTGATGTCATTCAAGAGCACCGTCCGCTTAGGTACTCCACAGGACGTCTGCAACCAGAGATGAACAACATTGTCTTTCATATTCAGCCTAGTATCAGTCCTCTCATGCAATCCAATGCCAAATCAGACTAAAAAGACGTACACTCTGCTGGCTCTCACCTGAAACTGCTTCAACTGGTATTCAAAATATGGGTGGATACATACATCAATATTTTCACCCACATCTATGGGGTATTTCTTCTTCAGACACAGACTTTCAGCAACTGAAATTATAGATGGAAGACACTACAATACAGTAACTTATTTTCCACATAATCACCAATGTAATTAAAAATCTATTTAATCTGAATTATCAAGAACTCTGCTAAAACAAATCTAGAGATTGCTTTCTCTCTCGATGTATACACTACTGTAAATTTGGGGTCCCTGAAATTTCCCATGGAATAGCCTTCATTTCGAGGAACATGACCAATGAGTTTCAGTAGATAATTCATTTCTGGCCATTTTCGATCACGCTACTGCTGAGCTAACATTATTTCAAAAGCGATTTTGAACAATCAGATTTGCGCTTTAAAACGATAACCCTGGATTAACAAATAACCGAAACGCAGGACTGATGGGTGCTGATAGTGGGCCTCTGTACACAAGTGTAAATATTACATTAAAAATCAGCCAATTCCAGCTACAATTGCAACATTAACATTAACATTAACTTCTGACTCACGTGATGTCAGTTTTATGGGGAGAAAAAATGCTTATATTTCGGAAATAAGGAAATGTCTTAACGAGGCGAAACTTTCGAAGGGCAGTGTATCTATGTATAGAATAAGTAACATTGTGACTAAACGAGCTGGACCTCCAGTATCGAGGAAGGTGACTTGGCCGGTGCCTCTGGTCTTGTCGTAGGCCAGCTCTTCCACCTCCCCCCCTCCTAGACTGGGCTTGGAGAAGGCCAGCTCCAGCCGGTCCCTCATGCACTCTGCACCCAGGACAGGAGGCACATCAGAGAAGCGGATCTTCTTCTTAGAGATGCTGAAGTGAATCTGAGGTTCAAGAGGCTTGGTAAACGTCCATGACCGAAACACACATGCAGAAATACAAATATTACATTCAGTACTGAGGTGGACCGATAATGACGGGGTGAAGGTTCGGATTCTTTGAGGCACTAGAAAAAAAAGATGGTGAATTGTTTAAAGTGTGACTTATGGTATTACTGTAATAAAAACAATGAGATTACTGGAGTTTCTTTGGACAACAGCTGCAAGCAGATAACCCCAGGGACGTGTAAACAGCCCTTTAGTAAAAACATAAGGTGTTTTCCAACCTGGAACTTCACAGATGGCTTCAAGGTCACGGGAACGGGCTTCACATCCATTTTGTTATTATCCACAGAGACGCAGCACTTTGGCAACATGAGTATCTTTTCTGCCACTGGAAAGAGACCATGGAGATCATCACACTTAGCGAATAACTAATCATTTCTGTCTCTGCCGTGACATAAAGCGGTTTGAAATAGTCGCTGTATTAAACGGTATTCACAAGAGTAAATCATCCTGGAGAGTACAGTTCATACAAAAAAAAATCAGCTTTAGCCAATCAGAAGGGTTTCTTATTTAGCCAATCAGAAGGGTCTTGGTTGTGTACCTTTGTCTTCCTCAAAGGTAATGAGGGCTTGGCCACCGTTCAGGAGAAGAAAGGATTTCTGGGTGATGGTGAACTGGCCCTCAATGCTGTCATAATCATACTCCTGTGTCTCCAACTCCTCAGTTACCACACCTGCGAACTTCACCTGCTTCTCTGGGATGTCAGTCTTAACCTGAGGGCCAAAGCAAACACTCTGGGTGGAAACACACTCGCGGCTGGTGTTCCATGGTGTACTAACCATGTATAGCTAGTCACTCAGTCACTATATTTATAGACCCTGTTATGCTGCCACTGTCTTACTTTCTGTTTACCTGCACATCACACCATATAATTAAACTCTTGGATCCAGCCCCCTTGTGTCCCGTGTTTTGCACAGTAAGTACAAAGAACCCCCTCCCCTTGTCATGCATGGGGGACAATACAGGAACACCATACCAAGCCACCGTATGCCCATATATGGATGGTAGGACAGTAAAGTCCACTTCATTATTAATTATTGTTACTATTTTTATTTTTATTATTATTGAGGTTTGCTGCCTGTTTGTTACACTGTCATCCTAGGGGATTGCTACTTTGTGCCATTGTGTACCTGTATACAGATAAAGCCCACTTGATGTTATTAAATATTAATTATTATTATTATTATTATTATTATTATCATGCCATGCTGTCAATATGATGAACTGTGGTCCTGTAGCTCTGTGTCTCAGTATACCTGTATATGGATGATGCTGCAATAAAGCCTACTTGATGATTATTATTCATTATTACCATGGCAAGATCTCTTGTACCTTTGACTGTTGCTGAAGCAGAGTGTATTCCTCTTTTTTCACTTTCAGCATCTCCTCGGACTTCTTTATGCTCTCCCTCAGCGTTCCGTTGTGCTTCTCAGCGTCTGAGATACGGGTCTGTGAACCAACAGAAGCACAGTCAGCGGTCTTGTGACGTACCGACTCTCTACAGGTGCAAGGTAGGGAATAAGCCAGGATGGGGCACCAGCCCATCACACGGAATCCAGAAATACACCTCAGAATGATTTGCAATTGGAAAAGACGCATGAAAGTCATCGTATAAAAAGTTTTAAAAACACTACTCACAATAAGTTAGGGATATTGTGAGAGACTTAGTGGATGTCATACATATGGTGTTTGTTTCACTTCAGA
>JAODKN010000001.1:48298853-48314925 GCA_026774425.1 Petrocephalus zakoni | reverse complement strand
CAAAGGGAACTTTTACTTATTTCATTAAAATTCAGAGCAAATAGGAAAAGCACTCATGTAAATAACAATATCCCTTATAACTTATTGTGAGTAGTGCATATTATGGAAACAGGAGGATCACCTCGAGCTCTTCATTCATTCTCAAATGCTCTGCCTCCTTCTCCTCCTGCACTGAGATTATCCGGGCCGTTTCTTTCTGGAACTTTTTCTTTTTCTCTTCACAGTCCAATTTCTCCAGCATCCGTCTGGATTTCTCATCTTCTGCTTCCTTAACCTTGGCCTAAACACGATGACAAGAAATGAAATTGTTTATTTAAAAGACGACTCATATAATATTTGTTGCAAATAGAAGCAGGAAAAATGTATAGGCAAGATAATTAAAACTGGAAATTAACATTCACTTTCGTACCTTCCAAAGCTCCAGCTCGCGTAAAGCAGCAGCCACGTCCATTTCTTCCATCATCAAGTCTTTATCACAAAAGCTGCAGAAATTATGAAAGGTATTCAGTTATTTCTTTTATACTATTCTATGGGCGAGGGTTTTTGAAACCGGAGTTTTAATGAAATTCACGTCTTCTGGTTAACTCAATTTGCCCAGTTAAGCCAAACATAATAATTATTATTACGTCGTCATGCCCGGACTCTTCGGAAATAGCCATCCTGGGCCAAAAAGACATGTTTAAAAACATATACACTATAAACAGACACGCATCGATAATCACTAAATACAATGTTTTTCTTTATTATTATGTATTTCTTATGAGGAGCACAACAACTCACTTTCCAAATCCAACTTTTGAAATGGACAGACACGACTTATCGCAGATTGTTTGGACGCGAAACTTACGCAGAAACTCCCGAGCGCTTCCTCCAAGCCGCGATCGCACAGAAGCGAAAGCGAGAGCGACGCCTGCGCACAAAACGAGCCGATCAATAACGCAGAGGTGCGGGTCGGAATGGTGTCAACAAATCCTCATAACGCAGATCGCAAACAGGACAAGTATAAAGAAACTGTATCTGGTCACTAGCAAACTAATGCCAAAAAAGCAACAACTGGGACACTGGAAATCCAGCCAGCTAAAAGAAGACCCCGGTCAGAAAGGTGTGGAGCACTTGCCCCAAACAGCAGCTCCCTTCCTTAGGCGTTATTTTTGTCAGTCGTTTTCGCTTTCGCTTGGAGCGCCCTGCCGGGTCATGTGAGCTCACGGATGCCCTATATATCCGTGCGGCCGAGTGCCTGTTTACCGCAGGGGCAATGGCAGGGACGGGCGTAAAGGTGCTGCTGCTGCTGGAGGGGCTGCCCGACCGGGCGGCCTCGCTCAGAGCCAAGCTGGAGCTCTACTTCAAGAATAAAAGGAAATCTGGGGGAGAAGTTCTGGAAATTCGGGAACACCCGGATGACAGCAGAAAGGCGCTGCTGGTTTACGTTTCCGACGAAGGTAATATGATCGCACATGGGACGAAATTTGATTAATGTGGTTTTACACATATAAGACGTGCTTTGGAATTTAATAGGGGGGTTGAGTAGTGCTACGACAGCAGTCGCAGTATTCGTCACTAAACGGAAGAAAAAATGAAAGTATCAGTGTAGTAGGGTTGCCACACGCCCTTTAAAATACGGAATCGTCCTGTTCTTAATCAATATTAATCAGTATTTCCGAATTGTGATGAACTCAGCACCATCTCCTTCACATTTAGTATGAAAATGCCGTTGGATTGATTAGATTAATTTGTCTTATTTATAGTTAATAAGTTATGGATGGGATAACAATGTATAAACTGGAGTTGAATTTAATTTAAGTGTTGTGCACCTTAAGTTGATATAAAGCGAGTTTATAATTTAGTTATAATGTAGTACTTCATATTAAATATGAATCGTAGCACTTTCTTGAGACCATGGTTTAACTTTTGCTTTACCCCCGCTGGTGCGTCACTTGGCACATTGTGGCAAGGCCCCACATCTCCTTTATTTTTCAGCACGCAATGTGGCAGCCCTAGGTTCTAGCAAGTACCTTCGACCAGGGCAACTGATGCAGTGGCTCATAATGTGCCGCCTCCGTTTTCTTAGATGCCCGGAAGGTCATTGAAAAGAAAATTCACAATGTTGATTTTAAGAGCCTGGGAAAGGTGGATCTTACTGTAAAACTGCTTGGGGAGAAGTTCAACACAGATCTTAAAAGGGAATCACGGATACCATCACCCAGCTTGAATAAGGAGAAACTGGAACTATGTGGAGGAGCACATGGGAAGCAGGTAACCTAATAAATATTTTTACACAGATTTATTTCTTTTGGGGAGAAAAGCTCGATAAGAAGCATTGCATTCAATAATAATAATAATAGTAGTAGTAGTAGTAGTAGTAGTAGCAGGAGGAGGAGGAGGAGGAAATAATAATATAGTAATAATATATTTACTTTTTAGGAGCAAGTCACCGTTTGTCAGGAATGTAAGTATGACTAATGGTGGCTGAAATAATTTTCCCTGTGAGGTGAATTTGGCATCGGTTGTAAAAATAAAAATTCATGTCTTTGAAACGGAAAAACGGTGACCCCTAGTGGTGATAATCTGTAAAACATTTTCAATGCCGTTTTGCATAGGAGGCTTTTCTGTGCAGTTGTGTCCACATTTAAATGCCTGTCCCACCGCAATGTGTCCGTTTCAGCCTCGCTGCAAGGTGACGGTGGCACAGTCACGCTGCTAGTCAGCAGCACTCATCCCGTCGACAGCAATTTGCTAACGATGTACTTTGAGCAGTTCTCTGATGAAGTAAATATAAAAAAATACGGGGAAGATGGTTGGATTCTTGGGTTGCCCAACCAGTCAGGTAAGTGGCATGTACTTACCAACTGGTACCGTTAAGTGCCCTAAGCAACAGTTAACACATTAACCCTCAGACTGTCCTGAATGTCAAGCATGGCTGCACTTTCAGTCGGTTTCCCGATATCGTCTAGATAACATTTCCTGTTATGTGGGTGGTGGATCCAGGTCCCAGGTCTTGGTGTCACTGCAGACCCCCCCCCCCCTTCCCCCTCCCTTTGGGGCTCCTTGTGTGTTGGAGGGGTTTCTTGCTACTGAGGAAGACTTCAGACAAAATGCAGGATTGGCTAATCGGGAGAATTCCTGCTGGGTTGTGAGCTGATGTCGAGGCTTCCCCCCCGCAAACCCTCAGGGGGTGAAGAATATTTTCCAGAGGGTGTTCATGTTCAAGGCCGATTGTGGAAACTGAGATAACGACCAGTGTTGACTTCCTGGGCTAAAACTCAGTCCCTCTCTGGCCCTGCTTCAGGCAGGCAGTGGAAACTGAGGCTGTGCAAAGTCTCTTTCAAAATGTCCAAAAGCCACGCGTGTATGAAGCCCACCCCCCTCTTTCTGACGTCACGGCCAATGCATCGCTCACCCACTTTTTTTTTTTCCCTGCCCCCAGATGCAAAGAAGGTCCTGGCTAAGGAGGACCACGTGATTGGAGCGTGCTCCTTAAGAGTGACGCTGTACGACGTGGAGAGGCTGGACCCGCGCAGGTTCATCCTGAGTGGATTCGCAGCCGCCTGTAAGCAGAGCCTCGTTTCCGTCTACATCCGGAGTTGCAGCAAGGGGGCGGAGCACTCGTGGGAGACCCTCAGCGATCCAGGCAGCTTGGTGGTCACCTTCAAACAGGACGTCGGTGAGCTCTGCCGCTTGTAACTGCCGGTATTGAGGAATGAGCAGCGTGCCAATTTGAAGTAAGACTGGATGAACGTTATTGATCTTGGGGAAATTCTGGTGTGTGCATGTAAAGTGTAGACAAGCAAACAATTGTAGTGTAGAACAGGACAAAGTGCAAAGACTGTAGACCTTGTGCAAACAAATAAAAAAATTACACAGTACACAAACCATATCCTAAAAAAATGTTAAAGTAGTAAACGATACAAATAGAAAAAAAAGAATAATGCAATTATGTGAAAATTTACTACAGCAATGATGGGGTGCTTCCTGGTATGTTATGGTTGGGGGTAGGATTCAGTCTTATACAAATAAATATAAAAATATACATGTTATACAAGTAAAATGAAGGAGTATTAATGTTGAATAACTACAAGCCTACAGACTCAAGCCTGAGTTCCTGATTTATTTTCGTTTGCTTAACATATCAATCCTTCATTTAGACATAATGTCTTTTCTGGAGAAATGTTCCACGAAGAAGCTGGAGGGCATGGAGATCAAAGCCTCCCATCTGATGCGCACGGACAGCATCTTGGTGGAGGGTGAGATGGGAGGCGTCTCTGAGGAGGCCCTGACGTTGTACTTCGGCAGCAAGCGGAGCAAAGGGGGAGAAATCAGCTCCCTGAGCTGGGTGGACAGGGGCAGGAGTGTGACTGTGACCTTCGCAGACTGGCGTGGTATGTTCTCATGATCATATTCTTGTCTTTTATAAGGCCGTAGACCTTTTGTAAGGGGTAGATATGGCATCCTACTGCTGATTTTCAAACGGTGTTTAAAAATGTAATGTTCATTTGGAATGAGTAGTTCCCAGGGCTGGTCTTTCCATCTGGCATTTTCGGTGAGATCAATGGCAGGTCACAAAGAATTTTGCTAGCCCACAAAAAAAGTCTATTTTTAATCTCAGTCCAGCCCTGATAGCTCCTGGGGGGGGAAATAAATCAAGCCTTATTGAAATTGTAAGTTGATAAAGGTAACCCTAAAGTTGACTGTCGATACGTTTTAAGTGACTGTGATACTTGCTGCTTCTCCTTTAACAGCGGCCCACAGAGTTGTTGAACATCAGCACTGCCTTAGTGGGGTCAGTCTGCAGGTGGTGCTGTTCTACACCCGTTTGCAGAAGTGTCTGACTGGGACAACGGCAGCCCCACCCACCGCTCCCAGCAGAATATCCTTGTGCTACGACTCAGAACTTCTCAACAACCTGAGTTGCAACAAGAAGTTCTTGGAGCAGTTTGAGAAGATGCTGCAGGATGTCCACGCCAGAGTCGTCTTTGACAAAACCTTGCGACAGTCTAAGGTTTCGCTAGAGATGACGGTGGACCAGGAGTCTCTGCTGATGTACCACGTGGCCCCTGTTTGGGAAAGCAAAGCGAGGACTGGGGTGGAGAACCTGCTGAAGAAATACGAGGTGATCCGATTAAATGCTGAGGAGGAGGTCTGGGAGAAGATCAAAGACAGGTGCCTCAGCCTGGTCTCCACTGATGTCAGTGTCTTTTATGATGGTCTCCATCATAGCGTCTTGGTGGTGGGCCAGAGAAATGAGGTAGATCACCTTGTGGGTCCTATTGGGCTCCTTGTGAGGAATGCCAGTGGAGAACTGGCAGTTGAGAGAAGCACCACGGAGAGGACGATCACTCTGAATTCTACGGAGGAGCTTGATTTTCTCTGGAACGTGGTTTCCAGTAAAGTGGATGGTGTTGAAATCTCAAAAGATAATGAAAACCTGAGGATCCACCTTAAAGGACTCACAGACCCAGTAAGTTCAGCAGAGACAATTGTCCAGGAAGAGAAAGGGAATTTGGCCATTAAAACTCTGAACCTCTCAGTTCACCTAACAAAGTTTTTGAAGTCTTTGGACTTGAACAAGTTTGTGCTTGATCACTTTGCCCAGCACAAATCCCAGGAAGGCATTCATGCCGTTATCCTGAGGCGTGGGGATTCGTACCAGATCCTCGCGGAGAGAAAAGATATTTCTAAAGCTGAACAGACGGTAATGGAGGTTTTGAAAGAGGAAGTGTTGGAGCTGACCCCCGAACAGGTGAAGGTCACCAAGGATGAGAATTGGAGGCACTTCTTTGGCGATTTGACAGATGTACCTGATGTCAGGGTTTTGCAGTCTGACAGATCGATCATAATGGCCGGATTCTGCAGTGCAGTGGCGGCCGTTTCACGGAAGCTGAAGAGCAACCTAAATGCCAAAACGCCAGTGACCCATGACGTTCCCGTGGAGTCACTGGAAGTGCTGGACTTTCTAAATGACTGCATGAACTTATCAGAGGTACCAGCCATCAAAGTCCTGAATGTGGTAATGTTGCCATCAAAGGCTTCCCAGTGTCTGAAGGTGACTGCAGCCAGCGACAAGATCCAGGAAGCCATCTTGGCAGTGAAAAGGCAGCTGTCTCTGATTGTGAGGGAGAGCCACACATTTCTCAAAGCTGGGGAATTCAAAGTGCTGGAGAAAAACCAGACTGCCCTCAAAGCCCAGGCTAAGGAATTTGGGTGCATGTTGCGTTTCCATATTGGAGAAACCAGTCCTGTAGATTGTTCTCCCAGATACAGCCATAACATAGCTGGCAGCATCACACTAACCATCAGCCAAGGTGATGTGTCCCACCAGTCGGCTGACCTCTTGGTTTGCCCATTGAGTGGTACCTTGGCTTTTGATAACCCCATTGCTTGGCAGGTTCTAAAGATCGGGGGCCCTCAGATACAAGAAGCCATAAAGAGTCTTGCTAAGGAAAGAAACCCTTTAGTAGCTGGAGATGTTGTTCTCTCCAAACCAGGAAACTTATCTGCAAAGATCCTTATGTATGTTGGGATTTCTGTTTGGGGTAGTAGTGGTCACCAGGTCAACGGTCAAACCATTGAGTTCATACACCTCAAGTCTGCCATCCTAAAGTGCCTTACAAATGCGCAAGACAAGAATTTCACCTCCATAGCAATGCCAGCTCTGGGCTGCGGTGTCTTCAGCTATCCTGTTGGTGATAGCTGCAAGGCAGTTATTGAAGCCATCCTGGAGTTCTGCCAAGCCTGCCAAGGAGCACCTCAGAAGCTGAGAAAAATATTAGTTGTCGACCCAGATATCAAGATGGTAGAGGAATTCAATAACGTGGTGACTGAAATTGTAAGTGTTGATCACAAGCAGGTTAAGCTAGGCAGAGAAGTTTTGAGTCATGGCTTGATTTTTGCATAAAAGTCTGTCGTTTTTAAGTGACGTTCTTATTTTCAGGTCTGTAAACAAGCACACGCTGGCACCCAGCTACCAAAGGTCCCATCAGTCCTAGGAGCAGGCCAGAGAAGTATTCACGCTCTTAAATCATTGGGCATGATAATTGGCAGTCATGTGTAAGTGGAACATTTGAACTCATACCTGGATTCTCCTTCCTTGTGGCCCGGATCCCCAGTGCTCATCGGCAGTATGCTGGTGATGCTGAAAAAGGGAGATGTTACCCAAGAGAAGGTGGATGCCATTGTGAATTTCACTAAAGTCACTCTGGATCTTCCAACTGGTGAGGGCCCACTGATGGGAAATTAAAGGGGAGGTGGGTAGGCAGGATATCAGAATCTGTTACGTACAGGGAATTTTGTTTTCGGTTGTTGGTGGCCCTCTAGTGTTTCCACAATAACAATTAAATACACAAATAGATCTATACAATAGACAACAAAACTTTACAAGAGATACCTAGTGCAATTTGTCCAATTTACAATATCGGTATAATTAACAATATACAATGTACAATATACAACTGTGAATATGATGCACAGTATCCAGTACAAATTATTCAGACCAAATACACCAGTAATGTACAGGTCAACTGAAGTATACAGGTCGAATAATACACTACTCAGAGAGGAATAACTGCTGCAACAGATGATTTATGAATTGTTTAAGAGGTTGGTGATATTGGTGGGAAACGATAAAATTGGATGAAATTAACTTTTAGCCGAGATATTCTATGTACATACTTTATTTGCTATGGAAAAACTGCTCAATTCATTACAGTAACTCTAAAGGGAGCAAGCTTCATTCTCCTTATTACAAAGGATTGGTGTTTACTGCAAAATGCTTTGTGCACTTTTCCCATTGGCTGGAACATCGTCTTTTTATGATGACATTTTGTCTCCCTTATATATAAGGTATGTTTAGGGGCCATTCTGAAGACAACTGAGAAATCGGTTACAGGTGCATGCACCAAATTGGGTCACGTCTTGTATCTCCTGACGCCTAATGTAGGATTAAGAATCCATGCTACAATAAGCATCAGCTTTATAGACGATTACCTATGTAATCAATATAACAGAGTAGCTCTTAAAGAGTGTTGCTCTCACTGTGGTTTTAGGTGTTTGTCTTAAGTATGCTCACCCTATCAGGTACCCGGAAAGAGGATTGGGTGGTGGTGACCAATGGGGGCAGTCTGAGCTGCAAACACACCATCCAGATGGTATGGCCAACCACCACAGCTGGCATTACAGCCTCCATAGAGAGGGTCCTGCAGCTGTGTGAAACCAAGACCTATGCTACGGTTTCCATCCCAGCCATTGGGACAGGTGAAACCACACCCCCCACCATGCCCTCTGTCACACTCATCCAATGAGTAATCCTTTCAGTCAACACCGAAGTCATGTGACGGACTAATAAAACACCTTTTCTTGTGGTTAATTTCTCACAGGGATGGGTAACATTGGACCAAAGGAGACTCTTCAAGCCATCCTCAAAGGACTGGAGAACCATTCATCAAAGACGGCCTCAACGAGCATTCGCTTCATTCACATAGTAGCCTTGGAAGACGAGGTCTTCCAGTGCCTTTGTGAATATTTTGATAAGAGGAGCCACTTGTCACTGCCGAAGAAGCAGGTCTTTGTGCTTATTTGTTTGATGGAGAACAGCAGTGACCTGCCATATGAAATATAAACATTTGCCTGCAGGTTCCTTGCAGCTTTAGACTAATGTATCCTGGGATTATGGTGGATATAGTCTCATGTCAGTATATTTATGAGTGTGAGTAAAATTCAATTTAATTTGATTCTAATGGGACGTCCATTGTTTTGTTTTTGTTCAGTCAAGTGAAGAAGAGCTACCTGCTAATCAAGGTAAGTTTCCTTTTGTGCAATTTGCAACAAAGTTTATCTCTATTTGATTTGGGTATTTATAGAAGGTGCTCATTCCACCCCTAAGCATGTCAACATGTTTTCCTCCTTCAGAGAAATGGCCAGAATTTTGTACTTATCCAAATACTGACTGCATTATTGCGTTTGCTCCATCTAAAATAATGTTTCCCGACCTCTGCAGTCAAGATCCACAAGGTGAGAGTGGAGGTACGGAAAGGGAACATCGTCACAGAAACCGTGAGAGGCATCGTCAACACCACCAACAAGGATCTCGACCTGAAAGGAGGTGCTCAGCGCTCTCTGCACACGCCACCAGGAGGCACTTCTAAATGCCCTGTCCGTTGCATCGCTGTGGTAACCTCTTTGGTGGTAGTTTCTTTGTCCGTCTTGTGTTTCAGGTGTTTCCGGAGCTATACTGAAGGCCGCAGGACAGTCTGTAGAGGACGAATGCAAGAAGCTCTGTGAGTCTGCGTTATGCCCTGCGGCGCTTCGATCATGTGACTGCGAAGGGCACTCAGACTCTCACCTGCCTGCCTCTGCACGTAGGTCCCCTGCATGATGACAGGGTCGTCGTTACTGGCGGTGGGGCTCTGCAGTGCGACTTCATCATCCACATGCTGGGGCCCCGCTCCTGTGCTGCCGTGACACCCCGGGTGGAGAGGGTGCTGGAACAGTGCGAGAACAACCAGATCACCACCGTCTCCTTCCCCGCTGTTGGCACCGGTCAGCGCGTCCCTCATGCTGCCAGACACCTCCAATATCTAAAATAATGGACAGATACCACAGATATCTAACCAGTACCATAGATATCTATGATGAAAACTCTCACCATTTAATATCCAGCTATCCAGGTGGTATTGTAGTCTTTTTCGGAGCAGTAGTTGGCATTCTGCGGTTGTAAGTTACATTATAATAGCATGTTTTCTTGGTTTTGTATCAGGAAGCATACTTTGTATACTCTTATCCCAGTTACAGATCATCAGTAGCTGATTTTCAATTGCTCACTGATGTCCGTTCAGAACTCGGACTCATTTCAGATGCATGTAATTACGCAGAAGAACACAGGATCTTGTTGAGTCTAACTATTCGTTCTGTACCTCTCCATTTACCTCAAACGCCAACTGCAGGAGCCGGTGGCCTGAAAGCAGCAGATGTAATCACTGCCATGCTCGAGGGGCTTGAGAACCACCTTACCCGGCGTGCCTCCACTGTACTCAAATTGGTCTACATCGTTATTGACAAAGATGACATCCTGAAAGGCTTTCTGCAGGGACTCCAGCTGTGGAAATCAAAATCAACAGTATGGAACAATACTGATTTAACTAATTCACTGAATCAAGCAGTGACTTGATGTCCTTCATTTACCAAATGTTAATTGTAAAGAAATAATGTTGTAGAAATCATTTATAGGTATTATTCGGTTTCTCTTTAACCAGATTGCATCAAGTGATGTAGAGGAGAATTGCAGCACCGTTTCTGAAGAGGAAGATGAGGTTTCCTCTAGCAGTAAGGCTTTAGACGGTACCCAGGACTTTCTCTTCTCAAACCGTCTTTAAAGAAAGGTCATGACTCTTCATGTTGTTTTTGCCTGGCAGACAGCATTCAGGTGGTCATGGGACCAATAGGCGTCACGGCATATTGTGGTGACATCACCAAGGAGACCACGGACGCCATTGTTAACAGCACCAACGCCACCCTAAGCTTACTCACAGGTAAACCACACGCTGCTGCATAATCAAAGTGGGCCGTCATCCCAGAGGAATCCAGTGCAAGCTGGTTTTTACCATCTCAGTTAATGGGAAATGTTCATTTTTTTTCGTTCTTTATTTCATAGCTATTAACGAAAAATACCAGCATGTCATTTTTGAAGTGCCCGTGCTATGCACTGCTGTGAAAAGGCTTGTGACTGACGCCATGTTCTCCTTGGCAGGTGTATCTGGGGCCATCCTGAAAGCAGCAGGAAATAGTGTGGTCGACGAGTGTAAAGCTTTCGGTGCGCATCTAGTGAATTTCTGTTATGTGGGTGTTGATGTCGCTTCCTGTTTGTGAGTAAATGCAATCTCTCTGTTTTGTGCTTTTAAATAGGAAATCAGCCAAGTGATGGAGTGGTTGTCTCCAAACCAGGAAAACTCCCAGCAAAACACATTGTCCACATGGTTGGGCAGACCACAACTAAAACCATCACAAGTTCCATGTGTAAAGTCTTGAAGACTTGTAATGACATCAACATTCAATCAGTGTCATTTCCAGCACTGGGCACTGGTATGCAGACAGAAATCAATCATGTTCTACATTGTTGCTTAGCTGATACTTTTATACAAAATTTTGCCTACTTTTAGCAATGGAATCACATTAAGTATCTTGAATTTGATCTAAGGACCTTCAAGAGTCCGTGTCCTTAACTGCCAAGCTGCCTGAAGCTTTGTTCGCTTCTTTGAAATTGCATATCAAGTATGTATCCTTTCCTTGTCCAGGTGCAGGAAACCTGCATGCGGGCCAGGTGGCTGTGGCCATGATGGATGCCATTGGGAACTTCTTGCAGGACAATCCCCAGCCAAATGTTACTTCTGTTCACTTCGTCATATTCCAACAAAACATGTTTTCCAGCTTTGAACAGGTCATGAGGAAATATAAGGGCTCCCCTGGTAAGGCTGGGCGTGTTGGGGAAACCCCGATCTAGCTGTAATTTCGCCATACGTAGGAGTCCCTTTTAACCAATGGCATATTCTATTGACTGCCATTGTTGGCACCATTTATAAGGCAAACCATATGTTCACTGGATGGTAAATCAATATGGTAAATCACAATGGTATGCATTGTTTAAAGTGTTTCTCATGTCCACTATAGCAAAAAAGATGAAAAAAAAATCTAAACCTGGCAAATATAGAAGCCACTTTCTTCCTTCATTGGATCTCGCCAGCCTGTTGGCCAGTGTGACTTACCCTGCCATGACTGTGGAGGTGTATGGGACGACTGCAGCCAGTCTGGCCCAGGTAAAGAAGTGTTTCGAGGACCTGCTTGCAGAGGAGTGCAGCTGCCAGGATGTGGAAGCCCAAAGCCTGTGCTCCCTCCAGGATGCGGAGAAGCAAGCCATCACCAACCTGACTAACAAGCTCCATCTACACATGGCGGTCCATGTCGACAAGTTGACAGTGTCGGGGAAGAAGGACGATGTTCTCATGGCTGTCCTGAGGATCAAAGACCTCCTTCAGGGAGCCAAGGAGCGGGAGAACCAGAAGTTTGAGGAGGAAAGGATAAAGAAAACAGTCCTGTGGGAGAAGGTGGAACATGAAAGATGGACCTCAATTAAGTCTAATATTAGCTATAACTTGGAGCAAGCTTACCTTCGGCAAGAGATGGTTTATTCATTCAAACATAAAGGGGAATCTTGCAAAGTGGATCTAGTGCAGATGCAGATGACAGATGGCAAAGGAATAACTTTCAAGATCAGAAGGTCGCCCCTTGTGGGAGACTCAGACACAGGTAAACAAATCAAACTTCAGTGTATCCAGGGCTAATGGCTATAGAGAGATCTACAGCTAGGTTTCAAGGATTCCAAGCCTTTGTCATTTGGTCACATACAAGTACTGTAAAATACTTGCTTGCATACCTCCCTGCAGGCTTAAAGATATAGTGATAAAGATCAATAAACGACAAATAGCATAACAGTGAGAACAATAACGTTCATACAACATGTATACAATATACATACAACATAATAGAGCAATGGTGGCAAGATTCATGTTTGTGATGCCTTAAATGTCCCACATGTGAACAGTCATGTAGAATCATATTTTCACCTCAAATGAGCAAATATACCAGGGATATTTTTGCATAAACCTAAAACGTGAACTGCTACCTGTCACTATGAGCAAAGGTGAGGAGTTTCTGAGAGATGTGCTGACCATTGTTCCAAACATCTCCCTCTAGCGGTGATTCAGACGCCTCCTACGTGGACCAAGATGGGTGGTAGACATTACATCATTGTTCCTCTGGTTGCAACGTCACGGGAATACCAGAACATTTCGAATGAGTTTATAGCATCCTGCCGACAGTTTACAAAGACACAAAAGCAGAGCATTGAAGTGGTCCAGGTGAGAAACTCCAGTGAAGGGTCAGATGGAGGTAGTCCCAGGCAGCTTGGGGCACAGGGCAGGGCTGCATGTTGGCTGTGGTTCTCCTTACCAGAAACTGTTGGCAGTACATGATTACTACATTAAATAAGCTGGAGCTTCAAAGATTTCTAAGAAAATCAAATGGTGACAATTTAATATAAATGACTGGTGTGGCACCTTGCCAATCTCCTGACAGATACAGAGAATCCAGCACGAGGAGCTGTGGCAGAGCTACTCTGTACGGAAACAGGCCATTGATAAGAAATACCCCATGAACCCCAACGAGCAGATCCTCTACCACGGCACCACGAAGGACATCTGCCAGAAGATTAACGCTAATGGCTTCAACCGGGCCTTCTGTGGCAGAAACGGTACGCCATGTTTAACGTTTGCATATTCAATGTTGACAGTAACATCTAAGAACATAAATATTGCACTCAAGGGCAGGCCTGACTCATCACTCAAAAAAACTGGTACATTTGTCCCCACTGCACTCTTGAGTAAATCTGATGACTATGCCTCGTCTACACAATTAGAATGACCACACTAAAGCCCCCACTGCCCTTTGGGTGAAGGTGCAAGGCTAGTTTCCATTTGAAGCCCTGAGTCCTTGAGTCAATGCTGAAGTAGTCATCAGGACTGACCTTTTCTGTGGCTCTCAGTATAACTCCTTTCTTTGGTGACCTCACTCTAAAGCAGCAATGTCCTTTCTGAAGTAGGGTGACCAAAGTTTCTTGAGACCTCTTCTTCACCTTAAATCACGGTAGCTTGTGACTTTTTCCGTTTTTTACTGGAATATTGGTGATGAGTGAAGGGAATAAAAAAACCCTATTTCCCTCTACTACAGCTACGAAGTACGGCTACGGAACCTACTTCGCCAAACAAGCTTACTACTCATGCTACGATGAGTACTCCAGCCCAGATGAGCAGGGCTACAAGTACATTTACAGGGTCCGCGTTCTGACGGGGAAGCCCTGCCTGGGAAATGGGCAGTTGAAGGAGCCGATGGCCCTGGATCCCAAAGACCCCCAAGCCGGTCTTCATGACTGCGCCGTTGACAACTTGCAAAACCCTTTCATCTTTGTCATCTTTTGTGACTCAGGCGCCTACCCAGAATATCTTATCACATTCAAGGCCGTGTGAGTCACAGAGACAGAATGTCCTGTCCAATCAGCAGTCAGGTTACCAAAAAGTTCACACCAGCTTCACTCTAAGACTTGAAAAATCAAGATATGGGGAAAAATGTGCTTAAAAAAAAAAAACTAGACCGTGCCTTATGCTCACATTTTTACATTTTTTAATGTGAAACTGCCAGTGGATTATTATTCGGTGAAATGTTTCAAATCAGTTTGCCATGATTCACATTTTAGTTGATTTCATATGTTACAATGGCATTTTGTCTGTAGCAGTATTTAATCTTATTTTCTTTGGTAATGTCTTGATTGGGCTTGTGGAACCCTCCTTACGGTTGACACCAGTGTTTCTCATCCCAGACCTCAGGGACCCCCAGTGAGTCCACATTTTTGCTCCCTCCCTGCTCACTACTGGGGTGAATTGGTTCACAAAGGTCTACACACCATGACCAGACCATTTTACTTGGGAGGAAAAAAAAACTCTCCTTAATTCCAAACCATTTAATTAAAGGGCAATATCAGCACAGGAATCGCCACATTTTTTTTTTTATTATGATGCATGTGATGAACATTATAGTGCTGGATTATAATGGAAATGATTGGCGGTTTTCCTTGGTACATTAGGATGATGAGAATCTGAGGGTGATCAGAAACCATGGTGATCAATGGGAGGAGAAATCCCACCCGCGGTGCTTCCCATTGCACTCTTGTTTGCACTAACTCATTTGAAGGTTGTGATAATGGCCATGGGGGGGGAAAAAAATTCTCAAAAAAAAAAATTTTTTTTTGATACACGATGACACTTTATGGTCTTCTTCCTTCGGGAATTCATTGGTTTGCATGAAAGGCGGTTAATGCAGCAGCTCCCTGGGTTACGGTGGTCTGCGTTATGGTATTTTGGCTTTACGATAGGTAGTCCCGTTGTATATTCAGTTCAACACTTGATTATAAAATGGGCTTTGTGTTAATGATTTTTTGCCCAAATGTAGGCTAAAGTAAATGTTCTAAGCATATTAACCCCTGTGCCTGTGATCAGAAGGTCGCCGGTTCAAACCCAGCCTCTGCATGTCTGCGGGCCCTCGAGCAAGGCCCTTAACCGCCGGCTCCCTGGGCGGCCCCATGAGGTGGCTGCCCTTCATGGCCATGCTTGCTCTTGTGGGGTGCAAGACTGGGGGAGGTGAGAAGGGAATTTCCCCACGGGACCAATAGAGGTGTTAGGTTAGTTGTTCTGTATTAAAATGCATTTTCACCTTACCATGGGTTTATCGGAACATAACCCCAACGCAACCTGGGGAGCGGCTGTACTATTTTATCGTTTATATAAAGTTACTGATGAAAGGCAGCCAGCTTCCTCCTGAAAGCTCCCACCTGGTTGATCTCCCCTGCTGCGTCCTCATTATCTTGATCCCTCACATTCTCTTCTGCTCCGGGCTCACCTCCTCCATTCTGGTCAAAGGAAGGCTGTGTTTTAAATGATCGACAACATTCTTATCCTGAAAGAGAAACGCAAACACTCAGATGGTCGAAGCGTGCAAATGTGGCTAGATTGTGGGTGAAGAATTCATTGATAAGGAAGACCTAATTAAATCATTCTGTTGGCTCCCCAGTCGTCCTCTGAGAGGGGAGCATATCCCTCCTGTTCCATCCTTGGGATTCCTTCTTAATTGGATTCAGTGTTAATGCACATAAGATAAACAAACTATGTGATCCAGTAATCCCACTCCTCACGGTATGTGCTGTTGAGCTTGAGGCTCACGGTCAGTTTATCATGTGGGGGCTACCAGGCAGAATACGGGCTCATCGTGCGTTCCTTTACTCTCGGGAGATCGGGATCCGAGTCAGATGACGAGCCTAGAGGCCGGAAGTGACGACATGCGCGCTCCTGTCTCCCCAAAAACCGAGACAAAAGCTCGGTGCAGCGCAGAGTACACCGAATTTGGGATTCAAGATGGCTGCCCAGTGCAAAGACTGTAGGTGGTGCTGTGATATTTTACATTTTTAAGCGCTTTAGTGCTG
>JAODKN010000001.1:48232202-48258087 GCA_026774425.1 Petrocephalus zakoni | reverse complement strand
ACCTTGTTGAATCAATGCCACATAGAATTAAGGCAGTTCTGAAGGCGAAAGGGGGTCAAACACCGTATTAGTATGGTATTCCTAATAATCCTTTAGGTGAGTGTACATATACACACACACACAGGGGCCAAGGACCCCTGGATGGCAGGGATTTTAGAAAAATTGGAACATTATTGGATTGGTCTGGGTTGGGGGCCCAATATGATATGCTTTTATTGGGCCCAAAAACTCCAGCGGCACCCCTACCACTCCACAACTCTGACTGGGTTATGGATGGATGGATGGATGGATGGACATATCTGAATGAGGGACAATCAAATAGAGTGTTTTCATGTATTGTTTTAAGAAATTAATTCAAACATGCTGCTGTGAGCAGAGCCAGCTGTCTGAAATGACGCTGGTCATAAACACCAGTGTTTTCCAGGACACGGCTAACGCTGGCTAGGTGGAAAAATTATGGCCCCCTTATTTCCCCTGATCTTCCTGCTGTAACGAAAATAAAAATCCATAAAAGCTGGGCCGCAGTTTTCTCCCTCACAAATCGTACATAAAACATTTCTGATAGGAATTGTCCAGCACACTTAGAGAGCTCCCATGGGTACGTGAAGTGTCTCTTCGCTGTGTCTGGCCTCTCTCTCCCTCTCCATGTTATTTATTTGGGAATTGATTGTTCACCGCTGCCCCCTTCCCCCCGAAGGCTGCCTTCCCATATCTCCCGGGGAGGCCATGCAACTGCAGATGCCGCGCTCAGATCTGCTGAGGCTTTATTGTGCCAAGGGTGACAAGCTGCTCCCCTCATCCCTCGGCGAGAGGCTGACCCTGCTTTCTCAAGCCTCATTCTTTTCTCCAGCCTCATTCTGCCGTTTTATTCCTCGCGCCGTTCCCCGGAAACGGTCGCCGGAGGCTCAGCCTTTCAAATCCGCGGTTACTTCTCCGCGTGCAGCTTTGTTTATGCGATCTTTACCAAGCCGATCTGGCAGGAGTATATGAAAGGTGCCTTTTTAAAAAAAATGCCAATTTGTATGTATATGTTGCTTTTTTGTAATGTTAATTCAGATCAAGTCACTGGGTTTACACGGTAATCCGGTGAATGAGTTTCTAAAGCAGTAAGTGATGCCGCCTACGAGGTTTTTATGCATGTAGCCAGTGGTCTCTGTGCACCTGAGATGAATGTCATCATTAGTAATTATTCACCTCGGGGAGAACCAAAGATATTTCCTTCAACTGCAGTGTGGCAGATAATGATGGGGGAGGGGGTGTAAATTGATAAGGTAACGCTGGGTCATTTCTGGTCTCAAGCAAATAAGTTTTTAGTAATTGGTTCAGTAGTTGCCAAGTTTCTGTGGTGAATGTCACGGGCTGATTCTGTTTCAGGTTGAAGGTCAATTTTTTCATTAATTTTAGCAGACACCACTATCCAAAGCATCATGGATTTTTTCATAAAAGCAGGGTCAGTCAGTCCTTGGAGCAAAGGGCCTTGCTCAGGGGCCCCAACAGTGAAATGGCTCTGCTGAACCTGGGATTTGAACCGGCAACCTTCCGAGCAGAGGCATGGCAGCCTAACCCATTAAGCCACGCACCGCCCACATTTCATACCACGTCATGGGATTGGAGGCTCATATCCCAGGGCTGAAACACTCCTGTCCCCTCAATACAGGAATGTAGCCCAGATATCTTCAGTTAATACTCATTTGCATAAACAGATACCATTGCAAATGGTATATTGCATAATTTACTGCAGGAAAAAAAGCTGTCTGATAAACAAATATGTAACGTAACAACCGTTCATGTCACAAGCTGACAGATGAAAAATGAAAAAAAGCTTTTTTTTTCCTCCCATATTTCCACCCACCCACCCACCTTGGCCCGTGCATACAGCGAGAGGAAGTTCAGTTCCAGCTGTCTGGAGGCTGTGGTGTCAGTGAGTGGGAGGGAAGACAACAGCTCACATCCAGGCCTGCTCTGACTCACCCCTGTGGGCAGGAGAAGCCGCGGACGCCCACATCCACGGCCCACATCCCACTCGCACCCAGCTCTCCGTTGGCCTGCAGGAAAAGGGCTTCGTTTTCTCTTTCTGTTGTCTATTTTAATCAAGCTGAACTTAGCTTGCTATTTTTAGAGACTGGAAACAGTTGGCAACCAAAGTGGCGCACAGGCCCCCCCGCCCCAGCACCTAAAGCTGGTGCTGTAGCAAAGCACTCATTAAGGGCGGCATCACACATTGATGGTTACCTGATGACAGTGGCCAAAATGTCACTGCTGCCCCCTGCAGGTGAGGTTTGCTGCTGGCACAGCCTAGGGCCATACAGTGCGATTTGACAGGTGTTTACCTGAGCTGGGAGGAGCATGGGAAGACCTTAGTGGGAGTCCCTTCATCACACAACACACATCTGACACCAGAAGAGCACGGCCGTCATCATTTGGGGGTCAGTGCAGAAAAGCCATTGCAAACGGAGATCTGCAGCATAAATTTTAGACGTTTGACTCCTGCTCGTGCTTAAATTGAGATAGCTTTCTTACTGCACACCACCCCCCCAAACATTACTTCAGCCATTCAGATTAAACGGCACGTAATTTTCCCCGGAGGTAACGAGGCACCAGCACAAATCTCCCGAGCAGAAGCGAAAAGGAAACGGCGTGGGAGGAGCGTAGAGGCAGCCGATCCCGGATCCGCAGCGACAGCACCTTCCAAGCCGGCAATAAGTGCACTGCCTGTCCGCATAATTACCTCGGTTAGGGTAATCCTCCGTAACACCTGGCTGCGCTGGCCACGTCGTCGGGGTCGCTGACAATTAAAGAGAATCATTATTCTTTCATTGAGGATGATCTCAATTACTAGGTTAATGAATTATAATAGTTCAGGTAATCGAGACGGCTATTATTGTCATAAGCAGTGTCGGACTACGGCTATTTAATGCACTCGAAATTGCGTGAATACATTTCTCAAAAGGTTCTTCTAAAGGCTACTGTACAATCCCCAAACCACGAGGGGTAGGAGAGATTCCCATCCGTGACCGACGTTATAAATCATTTCGGAAACCGGGAGTGATCACTGCGCCGGTAGCCCGTCTGCCCGAAGCTGGCATGTACGGAGGGGGCGAATTAGCGCTTTGTGTTTATTCTTTACAATGCGGCCCGATCGCCTTCCCGGGACACTGGCCCTGTGACTTTTAAAGATAACATTTCAAAGTTTTCTCTTTTTTTTTTAACGCCGTGTTGTTAAGCAACGGCGACGGAGCATCCACCGGGGAAGCCAGACGTCTGGGTTATATAAAAACCGGGATGATTAATGCGGCGAGAAATGGCAAAGCACCTGACTACGTCCCAGCCATTGTGAGCCCCTCGCCGCGGCGGGCGGAGCCGCTCTTCGGCAATTAGAAGAAAGCAGCGATGAAAAGAAGGACATTAATCAAGGCTTTCGGCTGAGAGGGACGGACTGGGGCCAAGACAGCAGAGCTCTGGATATCAATGTAGTACAAAGTGCGTCGCGGTGGTTCCGGTGGAAATAAGGCACGATATCCATAAGATTGAAATAACAGGGGCTAAAGGAGCTAATAAAAGTGTCACCTTTGATTGGAACTATTCCAGAGAGACGCATTACTGCAAAGCGGGAAAAAAGGAATAATGAACTCCACGGCGATTGTTTGCAGTGGGAATTTGTGAATGATTGAGGCTAGCCTTTATTTGATATCCTTTGCCCTTCAGCAACACATCGAATTTCAAAACCATTCTTCATTACTAGTCAGAGGCTGCAATCTGTGCTTAGAGCTTGGGTGTGTAAAACCAGTAAATTGAATTATAATAAAGCAGCAGATTTAATTAAAATCTTCATTTGGGTCCCCAGAGGGTGTCTGCACCAGGTACAGGCACATGTCATTTTAAAATGTTACAGACTCATCTTGACACACAGTTGCAATCTATCTATCCATCTTAATCTCAAACAAAGTATAAATGTTGTACAGCCCTGCTGACCCCCCGGCCAACTAATGTCAGATGGACACCCCCCGATTCACACTTCTAACCAGGGTGTTGTACTGTTTGTAGGGTGCATCGAAACATCATCGAAACATCACTTTGAAGCATGTTGGACTTGCAAAAGATGGAAAATTACTAGTTGTAAACACACATACACAGCAATATCACCTGGCATGGTTTGAGGTGGGCCTATTTCTCTTTGGGCCTGTCTAACAGAAGCCAGATGAAAATGCTTTTATCAAAGAAAACAAAATCACTTGCCCCCATCTAACCAGGGTGAGCGGTCTTCTTTTTTTTACTGGAAACTTTTCAGGGTAGTCGGGCTGGTAGACCGGCGTTGCACCTTACGTGGACTGACCTGTTGCTGGGCTTCTCTGCCATTTCACCTTGCATACTCTGGGGCCATCGGTATTGGTATCGGTCACCTCCACTAAACAAAAACAGACCTGGAGCCACGGTAATCCCAGGTTTATGGAAAACAAGACCCTCGCTAAATCAGCACAGATCCCATCTCCCTGACCTCGAGAGATAACCCTTCAATCAGGTAAAATGTAAGCGCTTTATAGCACCACAATTTGGACCCCCCCCCCTTCCTGTGACAGGAAGTTAGTGGCAGTGTGAAACCTAAATTAACAAGATTCTGTTGCCAAGGGAACGGTAGCTCGGGCGGGTGAGGGATACCAAAGTGTTGGACTCCAGCATCTGCTCAATACATCACCTGGAAAAAGAAATTATACTTCTTTGAGATATCAAAAATGAGTTCTGTATCTTTAGCTAATGGTTCCAAAGTAGTGTTCGGTACTTTGCTCACAGAAACTGCACAAGGGGTTTTGTGAGTGAAATTTCAATGGTTAGACTTGTTTGCCTGAATAACTAAAGTGCTACTTTTTTTTTTGGGGGGGGGGGCGGTTTTAAAGAAAATATTGACAAAATGCAAACTGAACGTTGTGGTTTTTTTTCTTCTCGTCAACAGTCAAGGTTTGAAAATATCTTTGTTAATTTTGTTGTCAATCTGAAAAAATTGATATTTTTTTCCCTCAAACTGCCAACGTTAATTAATTCGTTGGTGGCACTTAACAGGAGGAGACATTTGCATTCTTATATAAATATCAAATGTCATCACTGTCCATGGAGGATAACTTTGAATTAGTGAATGATCCCGCAACAACAGCACTGATCCTCCCCACCCGGAGTCCCTGTCGTCTGCCTCTTGTCCGCGGTTGATTTATAGGGGAGGGTCCCATTCAGAAAACGAAACCCCGATCACCATGCGGCACGATAAATCCCACTCATTAGCAATAAGATTGACGGTTCAGGTTTTCAGTGTTTTTTTGTCGTTGAATACGATCTGCCCGCCTGTCTTAATGTTGGAATATTATGACTGCGGATGTTTAGCTTGTTTTACTTTCCCCGTTAATACAAAGTGTCCCGATCTGAGCCCGGCGATTAAAGTACAGAAATGCCGCGTCATTTAACACGGCAAAAACACAATTAAGGCTCTATTACGTTCCTTCCTAATCATTTATGAGTGTTACTGGTGAATGTCTTGCTTCTCCATCGGAAGTTTCACCATGTTTTTATGGCCTAAATATATGCTTCCGCTCGCCAATTTATTTTATTCTATTTCTCACAAACAGTTAACTTGTAAACCGCCCACACGTACGGAGGAAGGGCGACGCGGGCATTCCTGTACTTTAATCGCCGGGCTCCGCTGACTGAGCGCCCCCTTCCCGGAGGCTCCCCAGGGCGCTCGCTCCTTTCGCCGACCCCGCAGCTCCGATTCCCGGATCCCGCGACACGAAACCCTCGGTCGGACAAAAAAAAGCGAGGGGGTTCTGAAACGGCCGACGCTTCTAAATAAAGAATCGGCAGACTGTTTCTCATTAGTGAGTACCTGTTGAGAACGGAGGGGGGGGGGGCTACGAGATCAAGGTGACATTTATTCTTTCATTTCGGTCTCGATATGCCAGAATTAAATCTCTCTTGACACTGCTCTCTCTCTCCTTGTCATTTAATTAACCTTAACAGGGATTAGAAAGTTATCCAGCGTTAACTAGAAGGGGATGGGGGGGTGCCTTCAATGCTCTTCCAGCGAGATGTTTGCTGTTATCTATTTCCTGCACATTAGGGATAATATGCCTTGGTATTTAGAGACCGTCTGAGTATTGACACGGACCATAAAAGACACCTGAACAGGATGTCTTTCCGTATAAGCGGCGATGCCGCCTTCAGCCGTAAAGCACTGTGACAAGGCATTGAGGAAAGATTAGAAATTGAGCTGTTTATTTAACACTCCCCCGTTGCCACCCCTGTATAGCCCGTGAAATGTCCTGGCATTCCTGTATAGGTAGATGAGTCACCAGGCCAAACATATGGAGATGGTGTAATATGAGATACTAATAACGGAGGACGAGACCCGCAAGACTTAAACGCTCGATGAAAACGGGCCCTTAAGGCGATCTGCGTTTATGCTAAGCTCCAAAAATAATATACATATTTTAGTGGGCCTAGTCTATATACTCTCGGAGTAGTGTTTTAGGTCTCAGTTGTTGTTTTTTTTCTTTCCTTTTTCAGAGATATTAAGTGCCTACTTTTTATGCATTCCGCATTGCAGGTATGACTTTTCTTTAGGTGTGTGTTTGCGTTGGGGACAGAATAGACCCCAGCATGGTCTAATTAGGTCTCATTACCAGAAATTAAAATCAGTAAAACATCCTATTACCATTTAAATGAGACATTGTCACAAAACAACTTTAAGAACCTGTGAATTTACTTACTTTGGAAGTTCAGGAAGTTGTCTCACTGTCTCCTGTTTTTTGTCAGCAGAAGTTTTTTTTTCTTGATGTAATTATAATTTGTATTCAGAGAAGGTTGTTCTATAAAGCTCGGTGAACTGTTATTTTTTTTTGCGTTTCTTGGCAAGCCTGACTGTGATCCAGACCAGTCTTGACCCTAAAGTTGCCGAGCTATACATGGACCGTATTCACAAGTCATCAGTTAGATCACCATTATGATATGGCCAGCCGCAATTTGTGTGGGGCCCTCAAGGTTTGGGGCCCCAGTTGACCACAGACCCCCTAGCCCACGGGGTCTCACATGTACAGAAGAATTCATTTAAAAGTAAGGTATCAGTTGGCATGGGCTAAATGATATGGACACACCTTCACAGTTGGGGTGAGGTGGGCGTCTTGGCTTCCAGATCCTACCCTTCACACAACAGCCAAGCGACAAGCTCAGGGGCCTATTTCAGGATGATACACCTCACGCTGCAGCTGAGGTGGCCTTTCCTCTTCATAAATGATGAATTTATTTATTTATTTTCTGCTGCTTTTCAGTGGGGCGAGCAGCCACTGGCTCTATGTGCCCGGGGGGGGTGCGGGTGATCCACACGTTTACAGGAAGGCCTGCTGCTCTTGCAGGGTTCAGAAAGCAGTGCCTCGTGGGAGAATGAGGCGGCCTGCAGCACACAAACCCGCACGGCCTGATCCTGAGATTCAAATACGCAAGATGCAGGGTTTCAGCACTTCAGCATTTGTCAGCCCTTCCCCCTAAACACACACACACACACACACATATAAACAAGCTCTGCGGCAGCAGATACGTGTCAGCCAGCCAGTCACAGTAGGTGAGAGAAGGCCTAGGGATTGCAAAGCTGTTTATTGCTGAGAAATGCCCACGTGTCGTAGGTCAGCGCCCCCAGCCGCTACATGGGGGGGAGGCGTGGGGGCGTGGTTTATGCAAATGATGCATGTTTATCTCGCCGCAAAGCCCTGCACATTTTGTCAATTCAGTGTCTTAACCTGAGCCTGTTTCTGTTCACGTCATTTGTAAAAAGAAAAAACCTGCCCTTAGTGCTCAGTATAAATTACTTTTTAAATTAATTTATATAGTTCTGTGTTGTCCCCTATTAGAATTGTGTCATGGGGATCTAGGAGTTTCTAACGGAGGAGGCAAACAAATGAGTGTGTTCCAGCGCTTTCTGTTGAAATCTCCCTCGCCGTGAATTCCACATGGTAAGTTCCCCGTCAGTATCACGGCACCTTTACCAGTTTCTGTATTTTACTGAAGGAATTTTCAGACTAATAAAAAGTAACCATCTTTTCCATTACACAGTGGTTTGCATTATTGTGGCCATTTAGATTAAAGAGCGAAGAAAAGCTCCATGAATTCCTTCATTCTTTCATGTATACGCACATTTCCTCTGTCACATATTTACATATGATTACCTAAAATAGGAATGTGTGCCACTATTCCTGCACACCTACCCCACCCCTAGGGGGTGACAATGGGACAATGGTCCATGAGTTCCTAATTCATAATCTGAAGCTCCTTCCAGGCACCTTGGACCTCCACTCCACTAGAAATCTGGCAGCAGGTTTTCAGTGGTATATTTCCCAGAATTGGGTAGCTAGCGACAAATTTTATATCATACCTGCAAAAGAGGCGTAACCTGTCTATGGGAGGAGCCCCTTGAGCTGCCCACCTGTCCACACTTGTCCTCAATGACATTCTGGCAAAAAAAGAACACAATAGAAAATGCCAAAATGCACAAACAAGTAACTGTTAAAAAAAAAAAGTTTTTTTGGTTATTTTTTTTTCAATTGTATTTAATCCTACTTTCTAATTAACCAAATAATTAGCATTTTATTAATGAATCTGCATAAGCATTAATGAGATCACCACGCCTTGGAGGGTGCCCCAACCACACAGTACATAACCCAGGTTTGTACTCGTGTTTGACTTACACAAGCTGAACCTGGCGTTCAGGATCCTGCAGTCCCCTTTTTTGTTAAGAGGTGCAGACAACTTATATGGCCTTGAATGAATTGCAAAATGTCATTCCTCTCCCTGTTTTTCCAGACCCGATAAATTGCATGTGATTGTGAAAGTGCTTCTCCGGACCACACTGTGGCCACTGCGTGTGTGTGTGTGTGCAGTTATATATATCTCAACTCACTGCACTTCTCAAAGCATAAAGTAGACTCTAGAGCTTCTGTGCCTGGTGGTTAAGTCTCTAAGCACACTGCAGCCAGCGCACGGCTTATATCCTGCAGTTTTGCCGTTAATCACCTCAGACGTGACACAAAGAGTAATGATGGCCACAGACTGGCATCAAAACACACTTAAGCCATTAAATTACAAATATCAACGACTTCAGAATGTAGTGGAATATCTAGTAAACAGTATGACCCAGCAGCGCCGCCAAGCATGAGACCTTTTCACACACGGTGCAGATTCACACAACACCCTGTGATCAGACAGGTCTGCTTGTGTCACATACTCTCTTTATTGTCAATTCACTATATGTGCAGAACATAGAGGAGAATTGAAATGCTCTTTCCCGCTAATCCGTCTCCAGCTCCCTCATCCACAGTGCAGACCACTGGTGTAGGTTGCCCAACTAACTCAAAGAGGGCACCAGGCCTCCCTTCACTCAGGGGCAAAATGCAAAAGCACCTGAGGATTACACCCCTCAGGCTGTTGCTAGGCGATAGCATCATACATACGAATAATAATATAACATCTTGATCGCTGTCCTCCTGTCGTCTTTCACTTGTACTTCCTGTGGATGCACGTTTATTCAACGACCTGGCGAACATGGACTGCGTCCACCCCCCCGCCCATAACAACCCCCAATCCAGCACTTGGAATTCACACCCGCATCAAACCACACCTGTCATCTTCAGGCAGGGCAGCAGTCTGCGGCGCATGCCGTCGCGGGGAAAACGTGACACCCCGCTTCTCGCCCCGTGATTAATTGCGCCCCTGTGCTTCTAACTTGACCGCTTTGCATTTCCACCCGTGACGCAATCGAGCTGCGCTTCCGCCTCGTTTGAAATCCGCTAGCTAAACGTCCGCGGAGTCTTTACCCACTCCGCCCCCCGGTGCCTCCCAGAAATTAGGCACAATTAGCTCTCTGAGCTGAGACAGGGAGCCAATCAGATGCCCACATGGATCCTAGGGGGTCGATGTAAATGCAGACTGAGCCCTATTACATGGGCATTCCTGGAAGCATATGTATCAGCGTATATCCGCTCCCTAGTACGCGGGATAATAATTAGAAAGTGCTCATCATTATTTATAGAGTCCTGGCTTGCACGTGGACGTGTCGTCCGCCCTCTCCTGGTATTCCCATGCCCCAGTTCCCTCTCCGTGATTCCTGACATTCTAACTTCCTTAAATACTCCTTGTGTTTCACCTTGAGTGCAAACTACCCGCCACTGATTTATTGTGTTGGTGCAGAGTTTCCATCTTGGCCCCCGGCTTGTCACCAGCATGCTATAATTGGGACAGCCATGTGACTGACCCAGCCGGCGCTGATGTTCCCCCCGCTATGGCAGGGCTGGCATCTTTGGGAATTATTATTCCACCCCCCCCCAGTTTTTTTTCCCACCTCCCAGTATTCTCTCTGCCGCGGGGAAAGTAGGGTACGATTCACACATTAATTGTTCTGTCCTTCTGTAGCTGAAAAAAGGGGGGAGAAAAATCCTTATTTTCCCTGACTGTGGGGTGTCGGTGTTGAGGAAGGGGGGGGAGTAATGAGGATGCAGGGATTTGGGGGAGGGCGGGTGAGAGGGAGCCCCTTTTGGGATGTCAGCAAGATCGCCGTCACGGGTGGTGACAGAGAAACGGGCGCGCTGACACAAGCAGGGGCCAGGTGTGGTCCGTAATGTGTCAGTGTCATCCTGGCCTGCCGCTGCAACCCCCCCCCACAGCGTGCACCCCGCTGTCCCACCATGTCGGCTTCCAGTCAGCAGGGGAGCCGTGGGAATCATCCAGAGCGGGAGAGAGAGCGAATGCCAGCCTACTGCCCCCCCCCCCATGTCTCTGGGGAGGGGGGAGCAGTGAGAGGAAAGGAAGATGGCAGTCAGCTGCCGCTGCTGCATCGCACAGCGTTTCTCCGCTTGTGCAGAGCAAGCCGGCATGCAGCTTACGTATAACAAGATTCAGGCGTCCTACTTTAATTTGTCATATAGATACCAGCTCTAATCTCCCACTTCGAAGCCCATGGTCATTGAGGGGTGGGGGTATGTTGAGGCACTTAAACCCGCATCTTTCCCTTCATTAGCAAATCAGCTCACTGGTGGTGGATCAGATGGGGAACAGGAAACAGGCCAAACGGGACCATTTGCGACAGCAACGCCCACATTAATTACAGACCCCGAAACGCACTTTGACCATGTGCTCTTGTCACCGTTTTCCGATGATTCCTAATTCACGCTGCACGGCTGGAGGTCGATCATACATGTTATGCCTCACGTTTTCTGAGTGCCTGGGATCACCATAGCAACCGATACCCCACCCCAGAGCGCCCGAGACGTGAAAGCATCGCCGGGGGTCGGCCCTGAGGGGCCCACACGGACGCGGCGCTCAGGGCCCTTTCTGCTCCTTCTCTCCCTGCACACCGGCGTGGTGCAGGTCTCCCAGACGATCTCGTGATGCAGTATCCATGGCAACTGCCAGAACCGAATGCACTTTAATGTCATTTCTGGAAAAGGCTCAGTGACTGAAGGCGGCCGGATGAGCATGCCGAGCGCCAGTGACGACTCGCAATTTACAGGCGAGCATACGGGCGGCGAGGGGGCCCCGCGGCCGTGGGGGCCCAGAGCCTTTAGTGAAAATAACCCAGCTGTGTTTGTTTTCCCGTGCCACTTCTCGGCTCGAACCAACAAGAAGCTCATGGCGACTGGCGCCCATTGGTTCATTATCCTCCCGCATCATGAGCCCAAATGTCGCGAATGCAGCCGCGCTCCGCCCGTGTCGCTAAGACACAGCACGGCAGGCCGGGTAATGGAATTGGGGAGAACACCGGTTCGTAATGATAACTCTCCATCGTCAGATAGGGAAGGCCGCCCTGTGCTAAGTGGGAGCGCGCTCAGTACGGCGCTTACATCTGCCCCCGTATGCCCAGGGGCCGTGATTACGACTGCGTCCTCCTGCGAGCCGAGAAAGGGCTTGTTTCATTTCTGTGGGCAGTGAAAGATGTCAAGCTTTACACACCAATTAATAGCCGGCTGGAGACGAAAGCCGGCGGTAATGAGGAGCCAGAGCACGGCGTTTTTACCGAAGAAAGGGCTGCGGCACCTTTTTACTCCCCAACAACGGCGGTAATTAGAGGCACGGAACTGGTCGGAAGAGCCGCGGTGAAGGGGGCGGGGCCCGGGGGCGGAGCCAGCGGTACCATCGCCCACGGTGACAGGCAGGCGCTCGGCAGGAAGTGTTGCGGTTGAGGGGTTCTGGCACGGGCACGGCAAACGGGCGGGGGGGGGGGGGGCTCAATCCGTGAATAATGTCACCCTCCTGCTTGCCTCCCATACACACGCCCTCCATCTCACCACAGAAGATGATTCTCTTTTGTTTAGACATTTTCTTAAGCCACATGCAGTCGCTGTGACTAATAACCTCGAGGCAATAAGGGATATATAATGATATGAAAAATTAAAAAAAAAAAACAGCAAAACAAACAGTAGAGTGGCACATCTATAAACGGGCCGGCTGAAAGACTCCGTGTCCTGGGCTGCTTCCCAAAGGAAGGGGAGGGAATTACACTGCTGCTCTTTTGTTTGCTTAACGTCTCGGGGGGGTTGTTATTGGTGATTTAATGAAGAGGAGGCCAGGCCACAGGGTGGGGGACAGCGGCGAGTGGCTGAGGGGCTGGTCCCCGAGGCCCGGCTTATATAACTGTGTCGCATAGCACTCACACACAGAGCTCTGTGCAGGTGCACGCAGAGAGCACCGGGTAATTGCGTTTCCAGATAATCGCGTTTCCGTCCCATCAGCGAATCATCCGTCTGCACTGCTTAATTGCCGCCCAGGCGGGGGCCGTGATAGGGGGCGTCGGCACGGAGGCTGGTACCAGGCCGTTGCTCATCACACAGCCGTGGTTCTGGATCTCAGGGGGGCTGTCATCCGGGTCCAGGTAATTTTGGCCCCAGCACCCCCCCCTTCAGAAAGCCCCCCCCCAGCTCATTGCCAGTCAACCTGCAATTACTGCCACATTTCCAATCATCACCCCGATTCCCCCCACGCCCCCCTCATCATGGACTGTACCCCACACTGATTACCTGAGTTGGGGTGGTGGGCAAGGCCGGGCACAGATGTGCTGCATAGCCAGCGATGGGCCATCAAAGCTCAGCCACACATACACACACACACTCACACACACACACACCTTAAGGCAGCTGTTTTCCTTGTGGCCGCTGGCGAGTTATTAGGGCCGGTTGGCCTGGTGGGAGACCACAGCTGGCAAAAACATCTGCTTCAGTTTTTCGGAGCCTGGAGATGCCGCACCGCAGCCCCACCCTGCGGATAAAGGCTCCAGTATCTGCCCCATTGAGGTCAGTGCTGGGAGGGGGGCTTATTTTAAAGTGGGAGGGGTTTAAGTACTCTTTTGTTCTGGAGTTGCATCTCAGTGCAGCTTTAAATAAATGAAGGGTCCCTTTGCCCCAGCTTTCTCTACCGCCACCCCCACACCCCCGCACAGCCCTACTTTAGCTATGATTCAGGGGCCCTGTCAACGTGACTCTCTGCTGTTGGGGGAGGGGGGACCCAACCCACACGGCACCCAGTTCCCAGGGGGCACAGCGTGGAGGACAGCCCCCTCCCCTATCCATGGGGCCCTGACGCGTCTCCCCCCAACCCGAGAAACCCCCACTCTGGTCACGTTTACACTGTGGGGGCCATAGTACAGCACAGCATCCAGGCCACCAAGGTGCGGCCGCCAAGATTCATTTTCTTTGGGTAAAAAATACAAGTTTTCAGAAACTTTTTTTGACTATATTCAAACTTTCATACTTTGTTCCCACCGTAGTTTAGAGCCAGTTTCTCAGCTCGGAAAACCTGTCTCCTCGGAATGCTGAGGTGAGAAGGGGGGGTGGGGACACGGACGACAACACGGAGGACGAGAGCGCAGAGGAGAGGAGGCGCGCGTGCCGCGCGGCGGTGCTGGTGGAGCGCGTGATCGCACCTCCGCGAGCTAGCATCACCGCGCGCGGATTCAGCATCGCACCGCCAATTAGCGGCGAACGCAGCCAGGAATAGAAGACTGGAACGTTCTAAATGGGTACGGGCACATGGCGGACAACCGCGGGGGCGGCGCGTGCCGGCAGGAACAGGCACGGAAAGGAGCGCCAGCCCCGGGATCGGGGAAAACGTCGCCCAGACACATAAAGAGTGATGTATGGCGATATGTCATCGTTTTGACATGGTTTTGGAAGACAGCTTTACACGGCTGCAGGCGCACGTACAGGGGCGGGGCCACAGGGGCTGAAAGCAGATTGGCCCCTGGAGTGGCACCTCCCCTGTTCAAAGCATATCATTGGCCAATGATAAGGTTGGCTCTGATTATATCACCCACCTAGAAGTGCCCTAGTACGAGTGCAATGATCAATGTCACATGGCGCAAGTTCGCCCTCTAGGTGGCGTCTCAGAGCCAGGTCTCCTGCACAGAAGATGCTACATCACTGTCGACATCCAGATTATCACTGGGACAACTTGCTTTACCTGGGGACTCGTGATGGAGTAATTACCGTGGATGGGGACGGGTGTGGCCCGACTGCCTGGGGAAATGCGAGGGGGGGGGTGTCCTGCTGAACTGGAGGCTGGGACCCCCCCATGGTCACTCTGTCTGCACCAACCCACCCCACTCTCTGCCAAAACCCCAGGGCTATGACAGTCCCAGGACCGGAGCAGCCACTCTGGGCCCATACAAGGGTACCTGGAGACCACAAGTGTCCCCAAACTCCACCAAGGTCAGAGTCATGTAATGGAGCCCTCTGATTGGCCTGTGAAATCAGGTCGCTGACGCCACACAGGAACACTGCTGCTGCTGCCTCCCACTCCCATCCTAAATGCTCAGCGGGTGGGATAGGCCTGATTTTTAGCAAACTGACCAATCAGCTGGAAGGGGAGTTTAAGAAGCCAGTGATTGACAGTGTGAGATAATCCCGGTATGGCGCCTGTGCCACCTCTTTATAGGTGTCACGCTGAAACATACCCGCTGGGCAGCCCATATGTCGAGTAACTGAGTCCGAGGCTCCTCCCCCTCCACCCCCACGAGTGGTGACTTTAGTAATGAGAGCCCACCAAGGGCCTGGAGTACCCGGACGGCACTCCACGCCTGACATTGGGGAAGGACACCCTTCAAGGCGCAAACGCCCTCTATCGCGCTGCCGACGAGCAGAGCTTAAAGGCAGGCTGGCGCTGCGGAAGGCCTACTGCGGAAGGCCTACATCTGGGCAAATCGTCTGTAGGCTGCGGGGGCTAATAGCATCTAGTGTTAATTAAAGGACACGGGTTGCTCTGAAGCATAAACAGGTAGGGAGGCTGTTAGGACCAATCTTACTGAAGGGCATTACCATATGTGGGTGCAGCCTGGGGACACATAAAGCAGAAAGTCAGAGTCACAGTGAGGAAAGGCCGAGCTGGAGAAGCTCACCGAGTGACAGCTCCGGCCTGGAGAGAGGTACCTTCACAGAAAGCCATTGCGACAGTACAGGAAGGCCACGGCATAGCCGCGCGTCGGACAGATGGGACCCGCGGGGCCCTGTTCTCAGACGAGAGGGTGTCTTGGGGCTTTTAATCATTGTGGCGCACTGTCACAGGCCATGCCATAACATTTCAGAAGCACTTTACTATCGACCGGAAATAAAAGCCTAATATTCCGGCAGGTGGAATTTATTTAGCCAGTCATCCTGCAGTCGCTAATTGGATTCTCGGGATGTTTCCATGTATCCCCCCCCCCCGCTGCCTCATGTCACCAAGGTGATCCCAATGTGGCTGCCACAGGACGTTCTGCGTCTCCTGTATGCCGCCAAATCTCTGCGGCAGTTGAGTAGGGGGTTATCTGCCATCGCGCCAGATGCGGGCGATTCACCGGCCGTCGTTTCCGCAGCAACGTGCCAGATGGTGTCAGGCATCAAACCCGCGCTCGGCTATCATCGCCGTGCAACACGGTCCCCGGGTCATCGCTCAAAATAGAGCCGCCTTCTCTGCCTGTTTTCTTGGAGGATGCCGTGTTGATTCGGAGGCTAATCTGAAGCCCCAGACAGAAGCAACGCCCGCCGGACAGACATAATCCTTCCCGGGGTCCGACGGCTGGCGACGGCTTAGCATACTCCAGGCTGAACTCCCCTGCACCTCCCTACAGGTGCAACTCAAACACAAATATCTTTCTACTGTAGTGGGTATGGTCTAACAGGAGGCACATTAATGACTGAGGTAGAACGTGCAAAACAGGAAACCTTTGGTCTCCTGAACACGCAGACACTGGGAAAGAGTTTGCAAGGAGAGACTTAAAAACACAAAGAAAGAACGATCACCCCCCCGTCAGTTTTACTGAGAACTCACCGGAGAAGACACCGGTGAGTAAGACTATGTAACCGAAAATTCTGCAGATGCTGACTTAAAGTTATGTTTTGGGCATAATGAATGAAATATGATATGAATTATGAGAAAGACTATCAGAGCGAAGCTGCAGGATCAGACTCATTTAATGCCTCAGCTAAAAGCAAACATTTGTACAGCGAGAAGCTGAGACAGTGTGCAAATTATTTTTCTGCTCGAATTACCAGATGATAACTCGATGCTTTCAGAAATCAAATTACTCACCTTCATGAAATGAATTAGTGTTAACACCTAATATGTAGTTTTTACAGAAGGTATGTGTAATTGTTAGCTACTCTCGGTTATCTGGTTGTCTTCAGGGTGTAATTGTGACACTCAACAAAATTAAACTGTGCTCTCTGGTTACATTTTACCTCCCCAGAAAGTCCTCCTGTCTCGCAGTAACCAGGCACACGTTTCATATGACGGATTTCGCCTGACGTGCCTACCAGAGTGGCTTAGGCCCGACCATCATGCAGATTCATTCATATGCGAGGCAGCTATCATATGCAGTGACCTTTCCCCTCTGCTTAAATGGATCTCCCACTTTCTGCCATAGCTGAGAAAACCGGCAGGGAAAATATTCATGTTTCAGGTCCTACTGATGGTGCATTTTAATGAGGGACCCGTACAACTCAAACTGTCAGTGCTAAAGGTTATCCCTCTTATCTGTTCCTGTTGTCTGTTATCACAGTGCGAATCATTTTTCTGATCATGCTAATGGATCAGTTTGAGGAGAAGCTGGTAGGAGTGGGTGTGGATGTGGAAAAGGAGACTGGTATCTCCAGAAGAGCAAAGAGGTATCTCTAGAGATACCTTAAATGTGTGTATGTCGATATGCCCACAACACATAAGCATACCTCAAAGAAATAAACACCCACTCCCCAATACATGCACCTACTCCAGAAACAGGAATTCGAGGACTTCTTTCACAGAGAAATATTTCAGACAGCACCACCCATCCTTATGTGTACATACTACAAAAACAGATACTTACTCCGTAAACACAGAGTGTCCCCAACATTACCTCCTATAAACACATCACTGTCCAGGATGGGACTAAGACAAATTTACTTTGACCAGGTCCTCATAGCGGCACCCAACCCATCCCACCTGGGCCCTCTCTTGGGCCACCCTAGGACTGAGCCAGGGATAACTTCCCCAGTTGTCTCCCTAAGACGGTGGGCCTGCTGGATTCACAGAAACAGCCGGTTATGGGTGGGGGGGGTTTGGGGGGGCGGGCACAGAGCGGTTCTCCCCAATAGAACATATCCTGCGGCCACTATGGTCACATGACAAATGCAATCAGGCGGCCTCTCCCTGGCTTATTTTTACTTTTTGCCCGCCATGGATGCGCGGAGGTCCCCCATGTTCAGCACCCGGCCCATCTGACAGACACCCCCCTGAAGAGAATTCTGTCACCCCCATCACCTTCTTGATGCTGCCTAATAAGACTCCCAGGGGTGGCCCCCCTCCCATGGCACATGAAGGCTGCTGGGAGATCGCCCTCTGCCACCCCCCAGCCGATCAAGGCATGACACGTCAGCTCTTCATCAGAGCCCCCCCCCCCATGGCTTCCTGTGAATTTGCAGCCATCCCTGTCTGTCCCTAGCGGCCGATTCTGTATCAAGACCCCCCACACTCAGACTAACGATCAGCCCTGGGGTCGGGGGGGGGGGCACCACACCTCTCTGGGTTACTATAGGGCCCCTGCTCTTCAGTCCTCTCCTTTCCACTCTCCCGTTTGGCTTCTGCGACGTGGTTCCTGTGACCCTCGTCACTCTCCGAATGTAATCTTGTCGCATTTGCGTGCCGCCGGTCTGCGGCTGTGGCATGTCAGATTGGAGCCTGCAGGTCTGAACAAATCGCAACGTTTACAACAAACACGTCAGCACATAACCGATTCACACCTGCAAATTTAGCCAGACGGGTGCGTTTGCAGGTGGGGAGTGGTTCACCCGGTTAGGACACTATGTCTGTAATCGGAAGGTCCCAGGGTGAGCAGAATGATTTCAACATCGGACCCCAGAATAAAACCTTCAGCTCCCAACTACTGACTGTCTGACCCTGATATATCAACTGTACATTGCTTCAGATAAGTATCTGCTCAATAAACAAAATCATCTGACAGCTGAAATGCAACCCTACGAATGTGGGATTTCAGACTGTTAAAAGGTGTCAAGATAGGATATTAGTATTGCTGAATTAACCTAGAATCATGCAACAAGCAGTGTGATGTGTGAGATTAAACATCCCATGATGTTTTTATACTATGGTTGTCCTGCAATATTAGGCAGCTGTTGGGATTTGCAGATAAAAGTCATTTAACATTTAAGTGCTGAATATATTAAACGTGTACTCTCTGGATGCAAAATGGCCTAAATTCATAGAGCATAAAGCTGAGGCAGGATGGTCTCTGTTTTTCCCCACAGCTGGAATCGGCCGTAAGCATGGCAGTGCTCTCGGCGCTCGGCGCGGCCCCCTGTCGCTCCCGGAGGCTGCCCGGCACGGCCCCCTGTCGCTCCCGGAGGCTGCCCGGCATGGCCCTGCCTCTGCGGCGCCGCTCATACCTGCAGAGACGGTGACATCCTGCTCGCATATTCGGGCTCGTTAGGCACGGCGTTTTATTTAAGGCTCGGCCGGGATAACGATCACGAAAGGCCCTGCGGCCGCTCAGCGGGTACGTAATTTAGCCCGTTTTGAGCACAGAGCCAGTCGCGACACAGTGATTAAGACATGACAAATCGGCCTTGCGGGCAGCGCGCGCCCGCTCCACCAGACAGCGTTAAACGATCGCCCTGCGCAATGAGCGCGGCGGAAGCTGCCCCCCGGGGGGCGCCGGACCTGAGATTAGGATGACATTTCTGAAAAATCCATGAGAGATCGGCCTGGGCTTAGGGTGGGGGGACAATTAGCGGCCCAGGAAAGCGGAAGGGGGCCATTTCTCTCCGAGAGGAGTGAGACGCAGTTTGTGCTGCTGTGTGGTGTGAGTCACCGGGCTGGACCAGCAGTCCCATCCCTTTGTGACGTTAATAAAGTAAAAGATATAACAAACTTATAATGAACAGGTGACTTTGTTAGCAATGTTCCTCCACACTGATACAAAGTGTCTGCAGGTAGCTGACTCACCCCCCCCCCCTCCCCCATCACTAAGGAACCTGTACTGGGACCAGGACAGCCATCGCCAGGCCCCCACCACCCCTGCGACGAGCCGCACGGGGGGGCAGAACGGAGTGATCGGCAGGGAGTATCCTCCCCCGCACTTTGGCTGAAGCTGATCTTGCCCTAAGCCTCCCTATGCTCAGCGATATTTTATAGGATTTCCTGCGTTCCCACATTTCCCGTGTGTCGATGCTGAAGCCAGCTGATTTATCAGAGCGTGTGAGAGTGAGCATGTGTGTGTGTGTGTATCAGCGTGAGTGAGTGTGCAAGCATCAGTGTGTGTGTAAGTGTGTCTGAGTGTGTAAGCGTGTGTGCCTGTGTAAGTGTGTGGGTTTAAGTGTGAGCGTGAGTTTGTGTGTGTAAGAGTCACTGTATGTGGGTTTACATGAGTGTGTGAGCGTGTGTGAGTATAAACGTGACTGAGCATGTGTGTGTATATCAGCGTGTGTGTGTGTGTGTGTGTGTGAGCGGGTGTGTGCTCCACCTTCACTTTTTCATTCTGCAGGTCGTTTTGCAGCAGTACTCCCTCACTGGGTGGCAATGGGGGGGGGGGCTGGCATTTTATCAGGCCGTGATGAAGAGGGGCCGTGGAACAGCAGGTCCTGTTACACAGGGTATGTGTGCGACAGGGAGTGGGATCATTTTTCACAACGCCGTCCCATGGCACGCGCGGCATACGGCTAGAAAGTGTGGGGGGGAGAAGGTATGCGGCGCACCAATTAACACCCTGAAACGACCCCCACCACCACAGAGTGACACCGAATGTTTTTTTAAAAGCTCAACACCCCTGCCACAATCTGCCATCTCCTGCCCCCCCCCCACTATGAAATGCAAGGGGGGAGCATTGAACAAGGGAAAAAAAAAAATGTTGAATCTCAGGGATGAGAGATTATTTTCCCTGCCCCCCCCCCCCCCTTAGCAAACCATTTCAGCCACCGCCAGTGGCATTTAATAACGTCACGTGACTTCCTGAGTAACGCCACGCTGTTATTTTTACTTTGCATTTTCTTTATTTTATGAGGTGGGGGGGTGGTCTAGTTAATGTAAAACACAGCAGGTCGGCCTACAGGAGAGGCTTATAGAACAGCCCCCCCCTCCCCCCCGCCACCCCCTACTCCCACCCCCCACCGCCCACAATTGGCCCCAGAGCGTTAGCAACACGGCTTCCGATTTTAGCTCCAGTTCCTAGCGGAATAGCTCTCTCCCACGCGCTGCGGGGCGCTGCTCCGAGGAGCCGTCCGTGTCGATATCACGCTCACAAGCGTCGGCCGTCCACAAGAACAGGGGACCCCGTAACCTGGGCTGGCTGACCCATGATGCAGCAGTCTAGGTCACCTTCTTCTGAAGGGGGCACCAGTTTAGCACGTCTTAGAGGCAGTGGTGTTGAAGCTTGCCTAAAGCATACTAAACGTGCTTCAACCAGTCCTGCACTGCCGAAGCCACGCACAGCACACTGAGAGCTGGGAAGAAGCCGTTCCTTACAGAGGGGGTCGCTCTTTGTGGGTTTAGCTCCTGACTACAGGGAATCATGGGAAGTCCAGCAAAAAAGCCAGGACAGAATGAGAGCTTGTGCCTCATTGGTCCACAGCAGAGTGGAGCCACATTCCCAAGCGACACACAGCCTGTCCCAGTTCGGCTCACTGGGGTGGTGATCGCATCACTGACATGCGGCGTCTGCGTGTGTGCCCCCACACATAACATTTGCGGCATCACGGATATCGGAGTGCGGGAAAGTACGACATATGCTCCAGAGTTCTCCAGTGAGGCGGAGGCCTAGAAATAGCAACTCTGTACCACCGGAATGAGCCTCGAGTCGCCCCCACACACCTCCACCTGCGCTGCTCCCCCCCCCCACCCGGGAGGGAATAAGGGAGACAGCTATAAGTGCGTCGAGCTTCCTGTACACAAGGAGTGGCGGTTTGGAGAACGTCTCGCCTCCGCCGTCATTGGGGATTGGGGGCAACTCCGCTGCCAGGCAACCGGCTCCGCTTTAGCACTGGGTGCCGGGGGGGGGGGGGGGGGTTGTGGCGCAATTTATTACGATGCAAGCTTTTAAAAATGAATAATGGGGTAGCAACGCGGTAAACAAAGCGTGTCAGAAGGGGCCAGAGGAAACGGGGCTAGCTTTACATGGAGATTTACATCCGAGAGGTTAGCGATGCGAAGATGGAGTTAGGAAAGATAATCCAGAGCTCTCTGGAGCCTTCCGGAGTGTTGGACCTGGATGTACTACTTAAACCGGGCCAGTGATTTAAACAGTGTGTCAGGCCACGTTAATCTGGGCCCATTTGCTCAGGCCTCTCCTGGGCTTGCACCTTTCGGAGAGGGGATTTGCGGGAAATTTGTAATGAGATTACAGGGGGCGACGGGTGGCGTGGGAGAGCTCATGAAGGATGATTACACTCACTCGGGATGTCAGTGTCTCTCCATCTCCTGCCACACTATCGATTTCCCCCGGATGAGGCTCTAAACGGCTGCAGCTCGCACCATTCCTGATAGACTCGGTTAAAACCATGGCGGGTGGTTGCTGAATCCAGGGGTGAAACTCATTTGTTTTATTTTTCTTTTTTTTCCCCCCACGTGAATGCCCACACCCCCACCCCCCCACTTCGTGAAATGACCCACTCCATCTCTGCCATCCTTGTGTCCATGCTGGTGCTAGATGCGAGGTCGAGGGCTGGGTGCTTTGGCGGGGGCTCCTAACTGGGATTGCCCCATTAGGTATCCCCCCTCCTTGGGGGCAGGGCGGGATGGAGCTGAAGCATGGGCTCCCTTCTCTGGTGGGCTTGTGAGGGACACCGAGGCCCCAGGGACAGTCGGTATGGTTTTGAGGAGAGCTGCAGTCGTCCACATCATTACTGGGTGTGAAGGGATGGAAAAGAGTCAATTAAAATGTGAAAATGTGGGAATGCACCACTGGACATTCCCCTGTCTCCCAGCTTGGGACCCACAGGCACAGGGGGGCGTCATCTAGGGAGGGTCTCCTAGTGGGACCTTTTATTTTGGTCCCCATAAGCATAACCTCAATGGGTAAGGCCCATAGAAATGAATGGAGAGTCCCCATAAAGATATGAATACATGGACTGTGTGTGTATGTGTGTGTGTGTGTGTGTGTGTGTGTGTGCACGGTCCTCTCCTGTCCCAGCTAGTCTCCTCCCCCAAGAAGCCACCATGTCACCCTCTTTGATGTGTGGCCTCTTTTTTTACCCCCAATGCAGTGGAGAGGACGACGGCCCGGCATCCCTGAGCAGGGGGGGGTGCGGGGGGGTTCGCTGGGGGTACTCAGCCTCCCATTCCCTCCCAGGAGGCCTTGTGCTGCCGAGCGGAAGCCCAACAGCTCCACGCAAGTAGGCCACTCACTTTGGAGACACAGCAAAAAGGAGGGGGGGGGGCGTATCTGGGTTAGCATCACCAAAGGGGGGCGCTGGACATCTGGGTGGGGGGAGCAGAACTCGCCTGCCAAGGTCCCCCCGTTCAGGACGGCGGGTGTGAGGGATTTTAGACACACCCCCTATGATCCGTAGAGGTGTGAGGTTCTTGGGGTCCGGCATGACTCGGGAAAGGGGCCTGGATGGGTCAGAGCTCGCCCCATGAACACAAGCGAGCAGGAGTGCTGGCTAACTGGGGCCGTAAAAATCCGTAAGACTTCATAAAGCCGACGTGTTTAATTAGCAGATAAGCGGCATCTACCTACACTCCGCAATGACATTTCAATATATTTCCTGGGGGCGGTTTACCCATCACCTCTATAAGGCAGGGCACACAGCGAAGATATCTCCTCACACTGTTTGCCTTAATAAGCTCGGTGTCTAAAAGAGGGATTTTCGAACATATGAATATTTATCTCGGAAAGATTGGGGCTCGTTCCGCCATCTGAAAGGCGAGCGATCGCTCATTGGCTGGTGGATGTTGCCATGGGAATGACAGGATGGGGTTTCTGGTCCAGGATGAACAGGAGTAATGCCGCGTTGAAGGTCTGACCATCTTAATCATGGGAATCTGGGTGTTGATTAAAACTGTGGATATTGTAGTGGTCGCGACCCAAATCTCACTAGGGTCTCTGAGCAAAGAGCTGAAGCAAAATATTGGTTAAATTATCCAGGTTCGATACAAAAAAGCGCTCAACACCACGGTAACTCCTACCACAAGGGCCCGAATCTCCAATATGTATTCAGTTTAGGGACCGTCCTTAAAGTCACAACAGCAGCAGCCATCCTAGGGGTGGGAGACATCTTGTTTGAGGGTCCAGTTGCTTTGCTGTCACACTGGGTGGGAGTCCTTCTGTCGTAAAGCTGCCTGGAGGACCTGAGGAATGGAGAGACTGTGCTTGAGGGCTGTCAGGAGATTGTGCATCACCGTAGCCAGACCATGCCGACGAGCACATCTCACTAGTGGTCAGAAGCCAGCGCTCACGACGACAGGCAGATTTATGGGGACCATGTGGCCCCAGACGGGGCACGGATCAGGCAGGGATGAGGCCTAACTGGGATGAATAAATGTTCCGGATAATCTGGCAGGTTCTCGCTGGCTGTCCTGTCAAGTTTTGGCCCTTTTCCCCATGCGCAGAGATAACAGGCTCCGCTTCAGCCCTTCAGCTCCAGAAAAGGCCTTTTTGTTCCGCTGCTGTGGTTAGAGAGACGCGGCTGTAAACCTGACAAACAACATGGGGGTGGCGAGGGGGGGCACCGGCTCTGGCTCCTTCCCCAAGATCTGCAGCTTTGTGCGGTGAGAAGATAAACGGCACGGGGGTGCGTGGGATGCCCCCCCCCAGAAGCCCGGCAACAACACACACTATCCTTTGGCGAGTTTTTCAGTGGAGATGGGGGGGTGGGGTGGTATTTTTATTTGGGGGGGGCACATGCCCCCGAGCCCCAGAGCCACTCAGAGGGAAACGGCAGCCTGCATTCCTCGGATCGCACATCGATTCCCCCCCACCCCCATAAAGCATTCGCTTGAGTCCTTAGGGCAGACTCTTTCCCATAAGGCTTTGCGAAATACAGTGCGTTGAATTAAAGCCTGGACCCTGGGCTGAGCGCTCTGCACTGGGGGGAAGAGGGGGTGTCATGCAAAGGCAGTGTTGCCCAACAGCACCAAAAGGAGTTGAATGTCCCCTCCAGGCATGGGGGGGGAGTTAGGTTGGGGGGTGTCTATGGCAGAGCCCCGCACACAGGACGGGTAACTGATCTCGTGCAACGGATTCAGCCTCATGAGCCAAAAAAAAATCACAATTGCTCATATCTCGTCAAGTACTTTTACTTTTTAATTTTCACCCCATCTCACTGGCTGTCTTCCCTGGTGGCATAGAGTGCTCTTATTTTTAACCTGACACCTCTCGGATGTGACACACGCCAGCGAATGGGAACATTCTTTTGGACCGTTTGATGCAAACAAACAGCAGCAGTCACTCCCATGCCGAAAGCCCGACTGCAGCTGCGACATGCCCCCCCCCCCCCCCCCGTGCTGCCGACGGGCGGCCGTGTGGGTCTCCGGCATTGGCGAGACCTAGATGAAGAAACAAGGGCACTCAGGGTGGGGGGGCATGTGCCGAAGGTGCTGCTTGACCATGCAGCGGATTCTCTCGTGGGGACAGCGCCACCCACTTCGGGCCGAGGACAACGGGCATTCAGTAACGTGACCTCAGCCCCTCCTCTCCAACCCACCACCCCCCCCCCCCGCCTACACGCCGCAGATCCGTCCCACTCCGAGCCGACACGTGAAGCGCAGATCGCACGCCCAGCCTCTGCTTCCGACACGGACACTGCCGGCAAGCCACGCGGGCTCGATCCACGAAGCGGCATCGGCAGGCCGTGGCTCTAGGCGGAAGGTGACCAGCCAAAACACCTCAATGAGTTTCACAAAATTCAGCAAGTGGCCATTATGACATTATACCGAGAACAGAATCCCTTTCTGTGTCTGGGGGGGGTATTCGTTACTAAATCGTTTTGCCACAAGCCTTCATAAATGAGTAACTTAAACACAAAAGATGATGCCCAAATGAGTTGCTAGGAGCTCGCTCTTCACAGTCCAGTGGAAACCTGGTCCTAAATGCATGACCGCGTCACCGACCGAATCACATGGACCGGTATCGATCCTCCTGCCGAACACCAGGAGTAAGACGAGAGACCGGAACCCGAGGGGAGGAGGTGCGGAGGGTTACCATGGAGACGGTGTGGGATGATAAGCAGCCCTCGGAATATGAAAGTGTTTCACAGCTCACTTACTGTTTATAGAAACGCCATAGACAGGTTAGCAGCTCCCCATCAAGCTGAGAAGCCGGGAGCCTCTGCGCCCGCTTTCCGTGACTTTGTGGAGCGATGTTTCACAGCCAGCTGGGGGCCAGGAATGATACCTCACTAATAAGCCA
>JAODKN010000001.1:48218197-48229170 GCA_026774425.1 Petrocephalus zakoni | reverse complement strand
TGTGGTGTTTCCTTCGGATAGATACTTCAGTTTCCCCCCACAGTCCAAAAACATGCTGAGGTTAATAGAACTTACCAATTAGTAGGTGTGCCTGTGTGAGTGAGTGGTGTGATTGTGCCCTGCGATTGGCTGGTGCCCCATTCTGGGTTGGTCCCTGCCTTGTGCCTGTAACCTCTGGGATAGTCTCCGGACCCCCACGACCCCGAATAGGACAAGCGGTTACAGAAAACTGATGGATGGGTGGATGAATTTTTTAGATTTGCTCTCAGTCCTGCAATGAGCTTTCCCTGGTTACTAAGCTAAGTGTTTCTTCGGACAGACCAGCAGAGGTTGGATCTTCATATGACAAGCCTATTAGTGAAGAGCCTTAGTGGCTCCACCCACTACAGGTTTCGTACCTGTATAAAGTAGACGGAGTTTGGAAGTGGCCGCCCCTGGTGACATAAATCCATCTTCCCGCGTTGGGTAGCGTGAAGGTGTGGCCATACTAACAAGCACAATGGTCTGCATCCGGATTGGGGCGGGGGGGTTGGGGGGGGGTCCTCCTGTCAGGCTGCCAGAGCCTCTCTCTCCTCACACCGGCCCTCCCATCAGGGTCAGAGGAAGCCACTGTACCCAGGTTTGCTTTTAATAAGGGCAGCAGAATGGCAGCAGCTGGACCCACATCTCCCAATCCGCACCCCCCACTCCCTGGTGAGTAATGAGCATCTCTCTGCCGAATGGCAGCCGTGCCCCCATGCCCCCCGGCCTCTCCAGACACCCCCTCACCAGCCGCGGTCAAACCCCAACCTCGCGGCCACCGGCGCATGGTCATTACGGGAAGCAGGGTAGGCCTGGATCAGGGAGAGCCGTAATGACCGCGGGACACTACGCTCCACGGAGCCCGTCGCCGCGCCACGTCCCGGAGGAGAGAGAGTATGGAGGTGTTCTCGGTACCACTCGCCCGGCGTTTCCATGCCACTAAAATAACAAAATAAAACGAGGTGGCAAGAACAATAAATACCAGGCACGCTCTTAATGGGGGGAAAGTGACAGGCGGGGGGGAAAGGTGCAGAGGACAGGGAGGTACAGAGAGGAGAGCGTGGGACACGTGATCAATTTAGAGAGCTGGCTGAAAGCGGTGGTGAGGCTGGACGACAGTCAGCTGACTGACGAGTTCCTTCAGAACAAACCCGCAAAGACCAGTGCAAGCCAATATAAAGAGGTATAACCAAGAATACACTAGGCTAACAATCTACAAGGTAGCAAAGACCAGTACAGATCCATATAAAGCATTATAGCATATAGGCTGGGATACACTAACAGTCTACTAGCCAGAAAAGACTGATATAAAGTAGTATAGACTGGTTTAGACTGGTATACATTAAGCTAACAATCTACAAGCCAGCAAAGACCGGTACAGACTGACAAAAAACAGTATAGACTGGTATAGATTGGGTCATGTTAGGCTAACAATCTGTAGGTCACTTAGCGGTCTCTCTCCCTTTATGCTCTCCAAAAGGTGGTAGCTGCTGACCATCAGAATAAACAGCAGTCAGGGGAAAATCCTCCTGATGGAAGATGAAAGAACTCACCTGCATTTCTGAGGGTCTCTCTCACTCACCGAAGACCCTCGTTCCACTGTGGCTAACTATCCCTAACCCCAAGCCACCAAAACTTAGGAAAAAGAAAACTGATAAACGAAATGGTATATGCACTTTTAGTTTTCTTCCAAAGCAGATGAAATTGGTCCCTAGCAGGTAGCTAAATATCCACACACATCTCGGCAGCAGCAGTGCATCAGACTTGACTTCCCATGTGGTCAAACGTACGTTCAGATATCAAAACAGTGGTAGTGTGTTCACACCAGGTAACACCATAATAAGACACATTGAATATACATTGATCTCTCTTTGGAGATAAAATCATTTCAGAATTTAATTGCTTTGCTTGAAAGGCTCAGACGAAGCCGTGGGATGGGCATCAGCCGAAATCAAGTTTCTGGGGTATTTTTATTCACACAAGTGAGTCACCTTTCGCTCCTGGCTGTTATTAAATCTGACATCTACGGCCGTATTTAGCGGGAAAAACATAATTAACACGGCAGCAGGACCGAGTCAAAACCATGCGCTCGATGATACTACCCACAATGCAACGGGGAACAGATGTAATCACCTTGCTGTCTGTGCCTGTACAGAGGACACGGGGCGTGGGGTGACAGGTACTGCTGGCTGGTTTCCACAGCATCACCAAATGAACCGCGAGAGCCACGGGAGGACGACCCCACTGGGCAACCCGCGCCAATCTGGAGCCAAGCTGCCCCTCCGGGCCGACGGGAAAACCGACTCGCTGTTCCCTGCGTCATCACTTTTGGGAGCCAAACTTTTAATGATGAGGCTACAGAAATGTGTGACACCGCAAGTAAGCCGCTCAGCAACCGTCAGGATAAAATGGATGTGTGCGCTCAGCGCTGGGACGACGCCGGGTTTTACGACTTAATTTAACTACTGAGAGTCATTAATTCTGATTTATAGAAACCGCGCGCCGGTGTAACAGAAAGCCACAAGGCAGGGTTTCCGTCGTAGGGAAATAGTCCAGTTTGTCTATTTTAATTTTTCCCCCTAATAAAGCATGTCTTCAGGCCTCTTATAGAGAAAATATAACAGCGAATGACCTGCTTCCAATGCAATCAAAAGGGTTGAAAAAGGCATTTGTGTTACCTTACAGGCTGACCCACCGAAGGGAAAAGGGGGGGTAATTCATTTATGCTAAATCCCACGCCTGGTTTTTCCCTCGAACGCGGTGGGAAGACGGCGGAAAGGACGCAGGCAAGCGGTGACCTTCACGGGACGTGCGCGCCTGGGATTGGGATGGGGTACACGGCAGGAATGTACCCCAGCGACAAGCCACACCCTGACCTACTTTGGAGCCAATTGCTGATTGGCTGATCCTGATGAACCCTCTGCGACATCCATCCCCCCACTCCCTGGCCACGGGCGGTTTTAATAAGAAGCAAATACTGGTTCCTGTGTGGGGGTGGTAACGGGTTTCCACAGGACACTCGTATATACCTCACAGATACATCACCCAGTATCCAGGTCACATGAAGGTCGACCAAACACTGCTTACTCCCAAACACCTGTTGATTACTTAATTAATTATCTCTGTTGTTCATATATACAACGCCGTCTACAAAGAAGTTGGGACGCTGTGTGAAATGTAAATAAAAACAGAATGCAATGTTTTACATATAATATGAGCCCATATTTAATTGAAAATAGACCAAAAACAACATACCAAATGTTGAAATTTAGAAAAATTATTGTTTTGTGACATATACATGCTCAATTTAATGCCAGCAACACGTTGGGACATGTTTACCACTGTGTTGCATCACCTCTTCTTTGAACAGCACTGTGTAAATGTTTAGGAACTGAAGAGACCAGTTTCCAGAGTTTTGAAAATGAAATGTCCCATTTTTGCCTGATATAGGATTTCAACTGCTCAACAGTTTGGGCTCTCCTTTGCTGCATTTTTCATTTCATGGTGCGACAAATGTTCTCAATGGGTGACAGGTCTGGACTGCAGGTAGGCCAGTCTAACACCTGAGCTCTGTGCTGCTGTAATATGCACAGAAGGCAGTTTGGCATCTTCTTGCTGGGATACACAAGGTCTTCTCTGAAAAAGGCGCTGTCTGCATGGCAGCATATGTTGCTCCAAAACCAACCTGTTGCCAATTAAATGAATTAATTGTGAGATATTCAACCAGGTGTTTTGTTTTAGCATCACACACCTTTTCCAGTCTATTCTTCCCCCGCCCCAACTTTTTTGAAATGTGTTGCTGCCATCCAATTCAAATATATTTGTCATAAAACAATAAAATGTTTTATATGTAGTCTTTGTTATATTTTCAATTAAATATAGGTTTATATGACTTTCATAATAATTAATAATGCAATTGCATAATTGCATGTCACACAGCATTTTTTTGGAAATGAGGATTTATTTAAACAAAACCTTTTCGGCTGTAGATTGAAGGTGGAAGCGCATACACTATATAGACAGGAGTACTGGGACACCCATAGTAATTACGGGACCTGGCCACATGAGCCATACCTATTGCTAACATACAGGTGTACAATTAAGCACAAAGCCATGCAATCGCCGGCATCAAACAACAGCATCAGAATGGATGGTCATATGGATGAGGACAGCCAACCGCACTGGGCAGCACTGGACACCTTAGAGCTGCCCTGGTCAAGTGACGTGATTGTGATGTGGAAACATGTGGGAGCGGCTGCCACACAAGCTGAGAGAGAGAACTGGTCACCCAACATCGATTCCCAACCTAAATGGCAGCAAATCCCACCAGCAATGTTCCAACATGTGACGGGAAGCCTTTCCAGAGGAGTACAGGCTATTAGGGCAGCTTAGGCTTAGCCGACTTCATATTAATACCTTTTGATTCAGAGTGAGAGGTTGGACAGCTTTTTTTCCATACAGTGTACCTTTCCACTGGAGTCTTTTTAGGGAAATGTACACATTGAGAGCAGTGCATGAACATTCAGCCTGACTGCTGCTGGGACCCATATGATCTCCTCCCTCCTGCTCCAAGCCCTCGCCATCACCAGGAATTTCTACTGTATTCAGGTCACATTCCTTTCTGACGGAGGCTATAGCGGGTGACGACACACACTCACTGTATCACAGTAACAGGACACGCGCAACACACCCCCGAAACACGCCCATCCCTGGGGGCAACCCCCTCCCCCAGCACCCTCTCTCGTAACTAAAAATAGCATGCCCCACCCTCACACTAATTTCATTGTTCAGTAATGCATATAGGAAAGCCAACCCCCTCGCTGAGCCTGACACCAACTCTCGCGTAATGATCCGAGATACAGGTTGCCCTGACCTCTGTCAGAGCGTAGCGTAGCCTCTATCATGCCCCAGGACGTGAGGGGAACCTTCACATCATGGAATTAACATGAGAGTGGGTGGAGGCATGACACCATCAGGAATACCAGGACAGGGAGCCGCGGACAGGGGCTGTGGATCGAACGGGAGGAGGTGGGGGAATCTGTATGGGAGAAGCACTCACTAACACATTGGGGGGGGGTCACATTCTGGAGTCTGACATTATATCATATCTGGGCTTTGGGGTTGATGAGGGCTGTGGGGGGGTGGGGTATCATATGACAGCGAGACCCCCAGAATAACCTGCTGAACAGACTACCATGATGAGGGGGTCACTGTCACTGGCCAGCAGGACCTATGCCCACGGCTCTGAGTCTTTGGCTGAGACAGAAGTTCTGTACGTCTGTAAGGAAGGATGTCCCCCTCTGACAGCCTCACCACGCCCCTGTCTAACACTCACAGGTGGCGGATTAACCATCACTTTTATCATCCTCGATTAATCACAAGCGAGATGTTTGTGCCGACCGCTACGGAAAGCGAATCATTTATGTGGGATGAACTGTCATTAAGGTAATGGCCTGTATTGATTATGGTCACACTATGCTGGACTTTACGGGACAAGCTAAATGTCTGTCTCTCATTTGACTGCTTCCCCCATCAGGGCTGGGTTGACGAGGGGTTCGGTGCGTACAGTAGTAGCTTCGCAAAAACGGCACTGGAGCGCACGAGCGGATCTGTGTGCGTTTGCCGCGTGGTGCGTTCACGCGAGCCAGGTCTAACGAGCAGACAGGCCCAGCCAGGCGCTAATGAACACAGGGCGGCTGGGGAGCCTTCCAGAGGATGCAGGGGGTAGCTGACAGCTCCTGGGCTTCATTACCACTCGATGGGTGCCCCATCGCCCCCGGTAACAAACTCGACAGCGTGCCGACAGATCCGGCAAACCCCATAATGAAAGGGGGGGGGTGGGTCATAACCACACCCACCATATAAGGCCGCTGATTCCCATTCGCTCAATCGCCTCCCCGGCACACCACTGTCGGCGTCACGGTCACAGGGAATGTTCTGGAATGTGTCATTATTACTGGCAGTGCTCTCAGTGCATGTTCCTGCTCAGACTCTATCGCATGGACCCTCTCACACATTTAGGCCACTGATAGCGACCACAGGGTCGTCACTTACCCCCGAGCAGTGGTAAAGTACCAGTCTTGGAAAGGGCCACGAGGTGCCCTGACCCCAAGACTGTCCTCCCAACAGGTCCCTCTGTATACAGATTCACTTCCCTCAACATTTAATTAATGCAATTAGTTAGATGTCAAAGATTCTCCGCTCCAAATGACAAAGTACACAATTGTGGCTCTTTCTGACCCATGTGTAATAAACATTCAATTGTACTTTAGTGATTTTCGGAGGCAGACAAAGGTGTAAATGGAATGCATATGATTAACCACTAATTGGCTAATTAAGCCAGGGAAACAGTTTGGAACAAAACTGACAAATCACACGGACCCCCCCCCCCCCCACTTTGTGGCGAGGTAAGGTAGACTTCTGTGCATATTATGCTGAATGAATATTATTCCTCTTAAGCAAGGTGTGATGCTTTAAACAAAAAAAACAAAAAGAATAATAAAAACAAAGATCACCCGGCCATGAAGTACTATTATGTGCCCTCGCGAGAGCGTATAAATAGCGGCGATGAGCAGGGTGAGCTGCACGTTACCGGCAGACTAATTACACCAGGGGGCGGTGAGAGTGTGCGGCCAGTTGCTCGTTATAAAGTGCATGCAAGACAAGCCTTCAGACAGAGCGCTTACGCAGTGCGGCTCCCACCTGCAGTCTCTAGGCTTTGCTGTCTGGGGTAAGACCATTTGAATGCCAGTTGGGGGGTTGGAAACTCATTCTCTGCACCCACACCCCCCAAAAATACCCCCAGCCCTTAATTAATTCACTAGCTGAGCTTCTTGCTCTAATTATCACAAGTGGCCTGATGGTCCACAAAACGGACATTGGAGGGGGGACACGAAATCAGCAACCCGTGGGCCCCCCAGGACCCAAAAGTGTGGGGGGAGGGTTATAGTGTCAGAAAGGCTGGGGAAAAACCGGGCCTGAATAGATACAATCCGGGAGAATTGGCTCGTTAGAGTCAGGATGATGTTAGAGTGGTTCCTCGTGAGTCATACGTGCACAGTAGAATGTACTGGGTTTTTTTCCCCCAACAACATAATGGAATTCAAACTAAAGACCACGAGATATAAAAGTGGCCTTCAGCCCATCAGTTTAATGATACACGTTGTTCGGATTCCCATGTGACGATGCTGAGACACGCAGGGAATTCTGGGAAATGCTGGGGTCAGTCTGCCAAAGGAAAGGGCCCTGGCTCAGGTTCACCCAGCCTCCCCTACTGCAGGACACCCCCTCGCGGTTTGCGGTAGGGGCTGACGATTGTGGCAGCAGCAGGGTGTATGTGCCCCACCCTCATTTCTCCAAGGCCACGCAGATTAATTAGAACCAGTCCGGAGGGAGTGCGACATCACCTACCAGCCGCAGGTGTGAATATCACCGGCCGGGTCGCCTTCCAGGCAGCTGCTGGATGTCGCCTGCTAACATCAGGTGCTGTTATTTTCCAAATGAAAGTATGCTTTTAATTAATCTGCTACGTGAGATGGACCCAGATCCCACTCCCCCCCCCCCCCCACAGGACATGGACACCAGCTCTGGGTACGGAGGCGGAGTCTTTCCGTTCATGTACAATGACAATAAAGATCATCACTGGTAGCATTTCCTTCCTTTAACCCAACCAGGCTGGGATTGAGAGATCTGGGGGGGGGGGCACCTACACCCCCAAACCACCTCCAGAACAACAGATTATAAACTCAAACACCAAAGGCCTATATTTCCAGAGCGGGCCTGTCTGTGTATGACAGCGCATTGCACATGACATTTTAACCACTGTCTCTGAAAGCGTGCACAGGAATCCACCACCTTTGACGAGCAGGCTATTAATTTCCCTCCCAGCAGGGGCGATTCTAGGATTATTTTTAAGGCAGGGGGGGCATAAGGCCAGGATTCATGCAATGTGGGTCTACCTTATCATTAGCCAATGAAATGTTTGAATCGGTGAGTAACAGGGGAGGGGGCACTGTGGGGAGCCAATCAGCTTTCAGCTGGGGCCACGCCCCTGTGGCCACGCCCCTGCATATGCCCCTGTCACCCAGCATCTCAGCGTTTCCGTCAGTCGGTGTATGTAATGCTTAAAACAATGACTGAGCTCCATGGCGGCTGGCTGCTTGGGCGGCCCCGCTTGCCCGGAGAGCTCACGTCCTGCCTGTCCAGGAGAGCAGCCGCCACTTCCCCCATCGACGGCGGCGACCTCAGATAAGGAGGCTTCCCGAGGTGCAGGGAGGATATTGCTTTTCTTCACAGTCTTTATTAAGGCTGCAGCCGTGTGGAGGCTCGGCTCGGATGAGAGTGCTGCTGAGAGGGGGGAGGCTGACAAGCATGCCCCCACCCCCCCCCAGTACAGGGGACACATGGACATCAGCAGACAGAGTGCCACTAAATAAGTGACAGCAGAGAACTGTGACAGTCTGGCAGGGAGGACGGGATCTTTTGGAGAAGGACCCTCCCCATGAAAGAGGGCTGGTCCTGGGGGGGGCAATCAGACTCTTCTGGAATGCCAAATGCCAGCAGGTTTTCATGGCGGTTCACTAGGGCCAGACCCCCATGTGGCAGAGCGAGGACAACGTTGATTAAATCTACACCCTGTGTGTGCTTTTTAAAGCCAGGGCGCCAGCTTGCTGGAAACTAAGGGAATTCATGTTGGAGGACATTACAGAGAAAAAAACGCATTTCCACGTGGGAAGGGGGGCACACACACACCCCACCCCCCCACTGCCTTCTGTCAGGCCTAAGTCTTTAATAAGTGTCTAATGTCTGTTTTTAATTTATTCCCCCTACTATTGTTAAACACAATAGGAAAGGAAAGTGTTGACAAAGTCCGCTGACAGCGGGGGGAACCGTCGCCCCCATGTCCCACTGGCTGCACTGATATCTCGGATCAGTCATCATGTCAGGCTAACATTAAGTGCCCTGCAGAGCTTCATCACCTTCACAAGAGTCTGTTATCCTCACACAGACACACGTGTTACAAAATGTTCGGACCACTCACCTGGTCTGGGGTCAGTCTCTGGTTCTCCATGGGCAGCCAATCAGCTCTCCCCAGAGCCCCGCGCACAGTGTGCTGGACCTGAGGGCCTCACTCCTCTAACGTGCTGAGAAGCTGACCGTGCAAAGATTTTTTTTCTTTTGGGGGGGGGGGCGGAGTTTTGTGATGCTTCCTAAGATAACTTTTTCCAGGTCTCTGGATCCTTCTGCTGACCCATCACAAATGCACGAGAGTTCCCAGGTGCACAACGGGGACAAATGGCTCACTGCAACGACCGTCAGGTGGGGGACGAGGACAACACCGCGACTGAGGAGCTGGATCACAGCAGTCACATTCACACCCGGTGCCACAAATATACTCCCCTGGGGGAGATAAATCCTTACCATCTGCATTAATCGACAAGGGATTCAGGGTCCCTCGCCTGGTAAGTATCACCATTCATGCGTTTGCCTTACCCATCTACTGGCCCTGTGATTTTATACCGCTGACCCTCTCAGCCAATAACATTTGCCGTTAGCGTGTGATGAATAAAACATTGGCCCCGTCCTGGCTGCAGTGTTGGAGGATGTCAGCTGTCAGCAGCGGAGGGCTTGTGTTCTCTGCTGGAGCACGAATCCAACTGTGGGGCATTTGGGATTTTTGAACCACAGCTTACGCTCTAGTTGAAGAACCGTTAGCACGAGGTGTACATCTGATTAGTGTAACCTGAGCTGCGCAGAACCGCGCTCTTTGATAGCTCAATTCATATAACAAGCTTACCAAATTCACCTAACAGTCATTAAACTCCAGGAATGTGTTTAATGGGTAAATGCAGAAGCTGCAGGAAGAGGTGTCCAAAAGTTTTTATAACTTTCGGTAAAATATCCAGCTGCATAATTAGGTAAAAGAAACCAGGCCAACTGTGCTAGCCCGTTTGGCTAACAGTGCTTAGCCACTGGCTAAATAATGCAGTAATGTAATGGTTGCCCCTGCCTTATTGGAGCGCCAAGCCGCCTCCTGGGTGCCCCGCACCAATCACGTCAGCCACAAGAGGCCGGCTAGAAGCATATGTCTGCAAGACTCCGCCAGATTTGAACGACCCAGTTCAGATGTTTCTGGCTCCTTTAGTAAAGCAGAAACTTTTCCCCTCCAATCAGTAAACACACAAGCACAGGTCACATGCCCAGGTGAGTATGACCGCTGATAATGAGCTGCAACTGAGCTGTAAGCCATGCTCCGTAGGTGAGGTCTGGCATGCCTCGACGAGAATAACCCAACTCTGCAACCAATTCGTGAGCTCACAATGACCCAGCATGCATCAGCGAGAACAACCCCGACCCATCCGCAGTCGGACCAGTGTGTGGAAAGCGACAATGTCAGACATTTCGTCCCAAGCCGGGCTGCTCGTCCTTGGCAAATTAATTTCAGCTGTCCCTGAGATCTGCAGCGTTATTAAGGCCCTCAGCCACGTTCCACCTCCCCCCCCCCCCCATCAGCAGGGAGGGGGCGAGCATGTTTCATTTTCATGCCCTTATTACAGGCCCAGTATTACCTTTCAAAAACATGCGTGAAGTTCATCGGGATTGCAGGGCAGAAACAGCCATGTTATTACACCCCAAGTGCCGGACTCGTATTAAAATCGAGAGCAATCGAGGCTATTTTTACACATGGAGATATGTACTGGCGGGGGGGGGGTTGTGTGGAAGATGATACAGTTTTGGGGTTAGAGGAGTGTCTTTCAGATAGTGGAGGGAGCGCCGAAGGGTTAAACTGTCTCTGATAAAGTAAGGCATTAGTGTGCCCTTCCTTTACACCTGCAGTCTGCATTATGAGGTCATGGATGGTACAAGACCCCCCCCCCCCCCCCCCCCCCCCCGGGGGGGGGTAAAACGGGGGGGGGCCCGGGGGGGGGGGGGGCCCCAGGTGGGGGTTTTGG
>JAODKN010000001.1:48201507-48211807 GCA_026774425.1 Petrocephalus zakoni | reverse complement strand
ACTGCAGGCACACCCACATATGAATGTATAGCCATTATTGCATACAGTACAGAATAGTACTCTAAACTGCAGGCACAGCCACATATGAATGTATAGCCATTATTTATACCATACTATGTATATAGTTACCTATAAATGTACATTTACTATTCCTTTCTCATGTACCAATATATTATACAGTTGTTTTTTTAGGACTTTTGTACTTTGAGTCATGACGATAAACTTGAATGAAATCTAATCTAATGAAAAGTCTAATAATTACACTTTATCAAAACCTAGACATTAATTACTTGTATATATTAATTGGCCATATGCTCATTATGGAGAGCCACGTGACCAGCTGGACGGAATGACACGCAGACAGAAGTCTCGAGAGTCTCTCCGAAGTGGCGAGTGCATTGGGTATCACTATTATTCTGTGGCGCCGACTCTGGGGTGCATTACCATGGAGACCAGCATTGCCATTGATGTAGCAGAGAGCAGCAGCTGGTTTGCATGAAAAGGCCTGAGGGGCAGGACACTGTGACCAGTGTCTGGGGGAAACGTTTAAATTATTTATCTCCATGGTGGAGGTTGGGGGGGGTTGGAATGCGCAATTCTCTAAATTACAGGAGAGACGTAAACAGGTAGAGTGGGGCACCAGATAACCGCAAGTGTCCCAAACTCACATGTAACATTTCCACATAATTTCTGCATCAGTTTCAAAGCTACCAGTGTTTGTTACATACAGGAGTGCTCTGCTTTGGCTGATTGACAGCTGACAGTTTTTGGCTAATTTATCTGAGAAGGGGAGGTCATTGTGGAGGTTCACCCAATACACATCATGTTTCCTGCAGGATCTGGTCAAGTCGTTGGAGGGCCTATGCCACCCTGAAGGCAGCAGAGCCGGTGATGGTGCGTAGATGGATGTGTGTGTCCAGATGGGGGCCCTCGCATTGCCACCCTAGGGAAACACAGGCATCCTGTGTCTCAGTGTCACATGCTCCATGAGGCCCCTGGAGGGGTGGGGGCGGTGGGTGACAGGGAAGGGGGTGGGGGCAGCCTAAGTAGCAGGTGCACTGATTGGCTATGAGGGGGTGGGGGGGGAGGACAAAGGTATGGCAGCTGGGAGCAACCTGGACCCCTTTACACTCACGGGGCAAGGCAACGAACAGGAGGGGCTTTAAGGATACCGGACAAACTGGCTTTGGAACAGGTAGACCATCTTGCTGTCTCATAGTACAAAGACTGTACTCCGAGTTGAGCTTAACTGTCAGCATTGTAAGAGCCCGATGAGATTTAATCATGCTCTATGTACTAGATTTAAATGTTTTTTTTTATAAAAGTTGGTGCTGGGCTTTGCAGACCCTGAGATTCTTCTCTGTAATCGGACCAACCTGGGGTCCCTGGGCAACATGAGGCACCTGGACCAGGAGGCAGGATGCAGGCAACGGTAAGCTGCCAGTCTTCACCTTACATCAACAGTCAAAATACTCTGTTTACACAAAGTTTACACAAACACAACCACTCAGCACAACACAAGGTTTAGATAAAGTCCATTTAAACTGGGGTACATTATAGCTGGTAAGTTATCCAGCTAACCAACAAATATCGCTTCTTGATTAACCCCCAAGATTTACACAAACACATCCACACAGCAAGTTTACACAATCAAAATAAAGCACAGATGTTTACACATTTGCAACCAACTGTTTACACGTGCACCAATAACATTATACATGTACAATGTAATACACACTCACAGGGACATTCATTCCAACTGACACTGCCCCTTTCATTTGTGCACACGCACACAAACTCACACAGATAGTGGAGGTATTGAATTACCCTAACAGTGTGGCAATGGGCATTTAACAGTGTTTGAAGGTCAGCCCATTATTTCTCCAAACATACTGGCGAGGACAGTGGGGGGGGGGGCAGAGACAGACTCCCGTCTGTGTAGCTCATGTCGCTGACAGAAACTGACAACAGGTCATAAGAAGCCTATGGAGGAGCTCCTTTGGAGTGCCGGCTCCCTGTTCCAGGCTCCCAGTCTCCAGCTGTACCTCCCTCAAAGTGAAATGCCGGAGCAAAGCTGACATATGAGAAATGTCACGCACAAAATGACCCCGTGATCAATAGGCAGAGAGCTGCGAGGGAGCAGCAGCAGGGACCCTTAAATAGGGCAGGCGCTGTGCAAATCGCTCCAGCGAACATCCGGCTGCAGAAATGGCCCAAAGTCATCCGGAGAGGTGTCAAAATGAACGATACTAATTATGAGAGCAAAAGAAGATGGCACAGGATTGGTTGGGAATCAAGAAATCTGCCCAAACTCAGCTAATCAGATACCGATGCCCAGCTGGCCCTAATAACATGTAAAGCATAAGTAGGGTCAACTGGGCCAATTGGGGGTGATGGGTATTCTTCCAAATAAGACACTATAATGCTCATGTAGCCTGTTTTCTAACCAAACAAGCTGTCACTACTAACAGCTCGTGGTGATGCTGCTTCTCTCTCTTACAGCCGGGGACCATCTTTACCCAGCCTGCAGAATGACAGCCAGGGAGGTTACAGGCTAAGTTTGCTTAGAGCAACTAACCCTGGCAAGGCTACGGCCCCAAAGACATGTGACCTGGATGCACCCATCAAACCTCGACTGGCCCAGTCTGCCTTTACGCTCCAGTCAATACTGGACCCTGGCTCATTGCTCCGGGTTCGAGCTCAAATCAACATACGTAAGTGTTGTTCAGATTCATAATCAGGGGGGGAGGGGATAGCAAATCTTGGCCCAAAACCCAAATGGAATACAGAGGATTGATTCTTCCACGGCAGAGCTCCATTAAAATCTTTTGTTTTATTGCTCTCCCATCACAGCTGCGAATATATCAACGCATTTGTTTTATAGCGACGATCATTAAGCAGCATCGAGGCTGCGCTGACATTCAGTTAGCAGGACTAATGCAGAAAAATCTGTGTGCAAGCAAAATGGATTTCTTTGTTATTTTGGAAACAAGCACACTTTCTTGCTGAAATGATCCTTTTTCAAATTAAATCACTGTGGCTTAATATCTGGATTTACTCAAACACCCAGGACTCGGGGGAGGTGACCCAGAATCGGAAGACGCAGGACGAAAGGTAAAGATTCCCACACTGACTTCAGTTTATTTATCTGCATTGTTCATTAACAATTACCCAATTAATGTGCTATCATTAATTAGTGACATTTAAATTAGGCTGCCATCAAATGACTTTGATTCCAAGCCTCCACCAGGGAAGTCAAACTTGACCAGAACCTTCAGAAACAGTTCCCAGCCTCAGTCGTTGGCTGTGACATGCGGTCATTATGTCAATAATGGTTACAAATGTAAACATTATCGCTCTAATCACTCGGAACAAGCTACCGCAAAGACGTCCCCCGGGGTTTCTTGGGTGTTGGAGAAGTTCAGACCTAATTATCTCACCCTTAACCAATTGTCATCTGTCCTCTCAGGGATTGTTGCCATTTCTGTGTCCCAGATCTGTAAGGACCATCAAGGTCCTGGCTCCCCTGGACAGAGGATGTGAGGAAGGGGGGATGAAGCTGGCATCCAAGGGTCCTCTAAAACCCATTGCCTCTTGGCCAACCAGCTCAGCTTCCAGGGAGAGGAGGCAATGGAGGTCCAAACAAGGGTCAAGAGCACTCCCTGTCAGGAAGGGAGGTAGTGAGGAGACCAGCTCGAGCTATGGGCTCAGCCTGCCACCATCCGTTATAAACGACTGCAGCACTTCCAGGCCAAATTCGGGAGCCAGAGCTCCTAATAGTAACCGAGGTGGAAATGAGCAGGACACGGGTGACAACACACATGTTATATATCACACAGGGTGGATGGATGACTCCACAGTGATGCCCAGAGGAGCAGAGACAGGATCACCACACATTGCAGCACCTGTTTCTCCTGAGAGGACACAGAATCGCTGTGAAGTTGATTTAGCTACATGTCCCGGTTTAAGCTGTGAAAAAGAGGCTTGGGGAGATCCAGATAAGGACACATATTCAGAGGTGTTGACAAAGGAAGATAGTAGAGCCGAGGAGTGGCATTCAGACCCCGGGGTTCCAGAGAGGAGCAGAGATTCTCATGCTAGAACCTGCGATGATGAAGCGCGATTAGCACCCAGTGTGCCAGCAAGCAAGCAACACGTCTGCTCAGTGAACACTGCGCTGAGCACAGGGCAGCTTAACCAAGAGAACCGTAGACGTTCTAAGACGCTTATGAACAGAGATAGAGATCGATGTTCCTCCTATCTCACCAATCAATCGTTTAATGTCCTTGCACACAAAGAGCACAATCCATGTAGCAGAAAGAGCAGAAGAAACATGGCCACACCGTTACAGAAGCCAACTAATGCCAGAGGGCCTTCAGATCTCACAATAGGTCACAAAAGTGTCCTGGAGGTAGGTCCACAAGCCACAAAGGCAGGTGGACAAAATACTGTGCTTCCTTTACTATGGGACAAGCGAGTTGAGCCGCTCAGAAAAAATGTGACACAATCCAGAGGTGACAGAAGGAACCTAATTAGGCTTGAAGGCACGGGTCAAGGGGAACCACTTCAGCTGGAACCCAGGAAAGCCCAGCAGCCCAAGAGGTCTGGGATGCTGGGGGAACCAAGAGCTAAAACAGCCATGGAATGTGTCACCTACAATGACATGTTCCAGGAGATTAACAGCCAGGCCGAGGGACCTGCCATCTACGAAATGTTTGCCACCCCAGTGTTTGAGAACCTCAGAGCTTCCACATCATATCAGAGAGTAGCCTACAGGGAAATGAAGTGTGCCCCAGCCAGGAGAAACCAGGGGCCTAAAAACAACACATACCTTAAACCCCTGGAAATCAAGCCACGCAAATCTCAAAGGGGGAAGTCCATTTCCACTAACTCCAAACAGAAGAGGAGAGAGGACATGGTGCCAAGGGGAAAATCACACCACATGCTGATCAATGATGCTGAAGTAGAAAGTACCATTTCTGTACCTGACCTTGACTGCCATATTCAGACAACCAAAGCTGAGATCATTTTTTGTGAAGACAATAAGAAGAGAGACCCATGGGCCACGCCAGAAGAGCGCATGGGGAAGCCAGCCTTGTCTGTCATTGAAGAGGTCCACACTGACCCCCTGGCAGAAACACCTACCTTTCACAGCACACCCAAGGATAAAGCTGTTCCCACTTCAGCAGAAGTTCTCATCAGACCTCTACAGGAATCATTCAACCCCCAGACTACCAGTTACCGCTCCCTAAGAACCCATCGCATTGTGCGAGAACCTGAGGAAAGCGGACACAAGGTGAACATCGGTGAAGAGAAGCTCGCAGAAAAAGCTCATTGTGATGACCTCAGGTCAGTCTCCTTCACAGCACAACCTGAAATTGATTCCTGGACCTCCGGAGACAGCGGCCGACTGTCGTCCCCAATGCTTCAGAAGTTTCTGCATGCGGCAGATGAGGGTGCCGTGACAGATGACCTGCTGCATTGCCTGGCTGAGGAGCTCATATCGCTGGAAGAGGGAGAAGAGAGAGTTCCCCCCGAAACCAGTGACTCTTGCAAGGGAGAAGTTGTCCTTGCTTCTCGGATAAAAAAGGTGATCACCTGTGCTCGGTAGCAAAATAACTGTTGCAGACATTTTTTTATAACAATATATGTGTATATATATGTCTGGCAGGACTAAGAAAATAACCTACCTGATAATTCAGATCTATTTTTAAGATTATATATAAATACCTGATAAAAATCAACAAATGTAGTGTAAGACTGTACTTAGCTTGTATCAAGATAAACGTCAGAAGACACGAATAGTTCCGTACTCTATACAAAACATTTGTGCCGTATTACTGTTTTACCGAACTGCTAAAACACTAAAACTCATTCTTGGAACAAAACTGTCAGTTGCTAAAACTCATTTATTGAGTCGGTCACTTATTTGGCAAAGCTTTAAACAGTATTCACCTAGTTAGACACAATTTTGCAGGTTAGAGTCATCCTTTTTGCAAAAATCTAAACACATTCTTATTCATCAAAACACATTTTGCACCGTGAACTTTGATGCAAAACAGAAAACACAGGCCACGGAAATGAAACACATTCAGCACACAGTAGTCATCATTTAAACATGATGACTCAAACCTGCTCACGCATGTTTCTAAACATGAGAAGAAGCCAATGAGTGACTACAGCATAGAATATGTGTGGGATGAGAGCGCAAGAGCCACAGGTGAGATGAATTTTGATGTCAAGGTACAACTGGGTCACATGCAGTATTCTTCTCCCATTGCCCAGCAAGGGAGAATATTTCCTGTGATGCAGACAGAGCTCTCTGTCCTGACCCAGCCCTGAGACATGACGATGGCTTGGCAGTTGCGCAACATTTTACTGTAATATGCCTTTCATTTGGACCTTTGTTCTTTACAGTAACTTTTTTAATGAATACTGCAAACATTACATATCACTTTAAGTATAATTGCATACACATTTTTAATCAAGTTTATATATGTCTCGTTTGCTTTCCAATTTTTCAACTCGCGTTGAAAAATGCGAAAGACCATATTCACAGTAAACGTTTCTTTTTATGCCAGTAACAGTTTTGAGTGGTATTGTGTTAAAATTTCTGCTGTAGTGTGTAATGATTAGTCAGTAGTGTTTATGTACTGACTAGCTTGATGCGTGGTCTGAAAGCAGTGTCTAGTTTTGAGCATAGATAAAATACTTTTATCTATATGTAGTTGATTGTTCGATTTTTCAAGTCGAGTCAAAGGTTTTGTGACTGTAGTTTGAAAATTTGGGTTTTGTGTTTACGGTTTTGAGAAAGGAACTTGCTCTAGCAATTCAGAAAAACTGTATTACTGTATCACATGGCAGGGCGTTTCATCGCTTGGTGGGACGTGCGACGTTTCAGGCTCATGCACAGATGACACCATCTTGTGGACAAAAGGAGAAATGCTGGGAAAAGGTGCTTATGGAACCGTAAGTCATTACCCGGCAGCCTAGGAAAAAGAGATCAGCCTAATATCGAAAACAAAGTCTTCCATCTTCCAGGAAAGAGCCTCGTGAGATTGTAAGAAAAGCACAACATCTGATCTAAAAAAAATTAGATCAGTATGCAAATAGTGTGCTACTTATAGAAGATAAAATCCGGAGTAAGACGACCTCATTTAAACCAGCTGCACTTGCAGATGGTAGCAAATTTACCTGAAAGCCCAAGTGCTAAATTTAAGCACCACTTTGTCTCCCACAAAAAAATGGTCAGGCTTAATTGCAGCTATTGTTTATGTCCACTTGGTCCAGGTGTACTGTGGCCTGACCAGCCAAGGTCAGCTGATCGCAGTGAAGCAGGTGGTGCTAGATGACACTGACCCAACCACTGCTGAGCAGGAGTACCAGCACCTCCAGGATGAAGTGGACCTTCTGAAGAACCTATGCCATGCAAACATCGTGGCTTTTCTGGGCACAAGCCTCCAAGACAATGTGGTCAGCATCTTCATGGAGTACGTGCCTGGTGGCTCCATCGCCAGCATCCTCCAGCGCTTCGGGCCCTTGCCTGAGAGGGTGCTGGCCCTCTACACACTGCAGATCCTGCAGGGGGTGGCCTACCTGCACACAAACAGGGTCATCCACCGCGACCTGAAGGGAAACAACGTCATGCTGATGCCCACGGGTATCATCAAGCTCATCGACTTTGGCTGTGCGAGGAAACTCAGCCAGCTCACCCACAGTGCTGATCGCAGTGAGCTCCTCAAGTCGGTGCATGGCACCCCCTACTGGATGGCCCCAGAAGTGATCAACGAGACAGGGCATGGGAGGAAGTCTGACATCTGGAGCATTGGGTGTACGGTCTTCGAGATGGCCACAGGAAAGCCCCCCCTGGCTAACATGAACAAGATGGCAGCGCTCCTCTACATTGCCGCTCACAAGGGGCTTATGCCTGCTTTGCCAGACCGGTTTTCAAAGGACGCCCGGGCCTTCGTCGAAGAATGTTTGACCAGGCAAGTTCATGTGTTACCGCATATTAATGCCTCTGACACTTGCAATAGATTTAGGATTCCCATATCATGACGAAGTCAGTCACCAGAAAAATAACCAGTGGGATATGGGATCAATCAGTGTGGCATAATTGCACCTGGCTGGGTACTGGTCTAGTTTTACATCCCTAGGCTGTAAAACTGCCATTAAATAACCCTATAAGTCTGTAAACTGTTACCAGGACAGCTCCCGTAGTTCAATAAGAGCAGCATTGCACTTTGCAAGGCAAAGGTTGTGGGCTTGAATCCCAGGGAGCACACAAACGAATCCTTCCCTCTAGTACAAGCCACTTCAGATAAATGCAAAGTACACCATCCTGCATTTAACATACACTTTGACTTGTTGGGTCTTTATGAACTGACATGGCCAGAACAGAACTAAAACGGTTAAACTGGTTATAAACCAATGGAAAGAGAATTTTATGATAGTTGGGGGAATGGGAGTTAAAACATTATTCAACAGGAAATCCAGCAAAAACTTTCACTTAGTATAGCGTGACTTTTCCACACCATGTCCCTCAAATCTGGAAGGACAACTTCAAAGATCCATTCTCTCCTTTCCTAAGTTTCTCTCAAAACTATTTCATCTCCGGCGGAAGCCGGAGAAGCACCAGCAGCCCCATTTAAACTCCGACTTTCGTTGCTGTCCAAGGACAAAGCTAAAGGCCAAAGGAAGTCTAAGACTGCCCCAATTCCTTTGCAGGGATCAGAAGGAGCGGCCATCAGCCCAGCAGCTGCTGGTTCATCCCTTTGTTTCCCGGAGAAGCAGAGAGGGGCCCCCAAAGCTTCAGAGCTGACTCGCCCACCCTGGGGGTCTGCAGGACACTGTCAAAGCGGCCTTTCATCTGACCGTGCCCACTAATGAGCTTCAGACTGGCAAGAACAGGAGTCTGAGCTCTAACAGGTGCCATAAGGACCAGCTGTCATTCAGCCAAACGCCACATTAATTCACAAAACGAGCCGTGCATTTAAGCCTTAAGCGCTAGCATTTACGCAGCCAGTTCATCCTGTTATTCATTTCTATGCAATTTTACCAAGTCTCCTAATAACTCGTAGGTTAACGGGGAAGCTCAGAGTGGAGCGAGAGGTGTGTGTTTGGTTTATACGTAACAGTGAATGTCTAGGACTTTTCTTTTGAGCATGATGCCAGTGCTGGGCAGAGCTCATGCACCGGAACATCCTTGAAAGACAAATAAAGCTCAAGCACTTTGACTAACCTGGTGCTTTTCTTCACATATAAGGAGAAACTACTGTCAAAAACAAAAACCTTAAAAGAAAAACCCAGAAACAAGTGTAAGGTAGCGGTAACCTTAAGATTTATTTATAGAATTTAAAGGGAAAAACCGGATGTCAAGATCTGATCTTCCTCATTGTTAAAACCACTGATGCACCTGCATTCAAGATTAAAATCACGTCACAGGTCACACATTCCGGGCTTCATCTGGAAGCACGGCACACGGGAATCGAGGAGGACTAGAGAGAAACAATGATCTGTGTGAGGAAATGAGATGCATCGTAACAAACCAACTGGTGAAGTAAGACTGCACAGAACCGCCAACTCCCATCCAATTTTTGATTCTGCAGTTTGAATAGACAATAATCCCACATAACCATTATCAATTTACAGCGCTGCATCTAGGCTACTGCATCAAGCCAAGATAGATTTTAAAATGCACTTCACAGCAAAGATTATGTAAACTTCTACAACTGTCCGTTTTAACTTTGAGGCACAGCCTTTGGCATCCAGCTTGAACGTCTGAGGTCGCGGAGAGGGATGGGGGAAATGCACAAGTCTGACCACCTCTGACACGGCAGCTGATCCACTGGTAGGGTCTGAATAGTTCAAATAAATGAGTAGTGAGCCCCTTACTGGCAGCTATCCAGAATAAAGGCTCCAACACGCCACTGGAATGCTGCAGTGTAAATCATCTATGGACTCTTACACCAAGTTACAAGTCTCTTTTATATATTCATCTATATATCATCTTCGTTATAATTACAAGCAGCTCCAAACCTGAGTATTTATGGTATAGCTTTAACATACAAAAATGTATGTACATTCATCTCCACTTCTGTAAAGTCACCAGCATCCTGTCGTATCCCTTTGATTGGAACATGCAACTCATACATACAGTATAAAGTTATAAAAACAAACTAAAACAATCACACGTTCCAAGAAATGAACCGGGGGGGGGGGGGGGGCGGCCCCCCCCCCCCCCCCACCCCCCCCCCCCCCCCCCGCCGGGGCGGCCGGGCGAAAAGCAAGGCAGCCAAAC
>JAODKN010000001.1:48187351-48198973 GCA_026774425.1 Petrocephalus zakoni | reverse complement strand
CCCCCCCCCCCCCCCCCCCCCCCCCCCCCCCCCCCCCCCCCCCCCCAGCAGCCGACGGAACAGACCGGGGGAGGGAGGAAGGAAGGATGTGATTAACCTCAGACCTCCAGTTATGAAAATTAGCAGCATATTAAGGCAGAGAGTCTGAGGAGCTGAAACAGTCTCCATATGTCCCTCTGTCAAACCACACAAACTTTCCGAAATGTCACCTAACCTGTCTGACATCCTGTCCAGGGCTAAAAGTGACCAGAGGCACAGTGTGACCCCCTCCCACCCCCTGCCACTCAGCAGCTCTGCCTGGGAGAGTTCGCCACCCCGGATGTGTGAAGATACCAAGGCTTTGCTCTCAGGGTCTAACGTTTCACCCTGACCTGCAGCCTCTCCCAGACACAGGCTAGCCACATCAGAATAATGAGTTCCACACAAACATTCCAGAATGCTTTTGACACAATGAGTGCCATTAAATGAAATCCCACCTCACAGCAACCCATAATGCATTTCACTGGAACTTAATGAGCTACACGTGCAGTGAGGACTCAACCACAGAGGTACCACGTACCCATTCTAGCTTACACTGGGAAGACAGGAGTGTACGGGCAGGTCAAAACAAGCTACCTACAGGCGACCAAGCCCAGTAATGAGCGGGGGGGGGGGGTAACCCTGTGCCTCTGGTATAAGAATGCACAATGTCTGGACTCTCTTCTGGCTCTGAGACCACAGTACAGCCCATATCAAGCAATCTTCCATCACAGTGACTACAGCGATTATGAAAGAGGAAGATTGAATTTCTTATGGTCCAGGTCCCCCAGAAAGCTGAATAAAAGTGCTTTCAGCTTCATTTCCAGACATTGCACATAGCTGTTGACCACAGTATCTGACAGTGTGGTATAAAAATGTTATAGACTCTTAGAAAAGAAAAAATTATTAGCCCTTTAAGAATCACACATGTACCATAACATAGCACAGGGTAACAATCATTATATTTAAAAGCAAAACAAATGTAAATACACTATACAATTAAATGTACACAAGTTTTTAAAAAGACATCACAAACTAATTTTCTTAATGGGTTATGATCAGAAACCAAAGTATACACAAATTAATACGACTGCTTCTGAAATTTATAGCAGCAAAAGAAATGTCAATTTAAGTTTAGTTAAATTTGAAAGCAAAAGAATGATAAGTTAATTTTATAAGAACTGAAAATGTCTGTGTACTTACCAGGATGAGTTCTAGGTAAAGCTTACATCCCTGCAATCTTTAGCCGTTATTCAGGCTACCAAATGCCCTTAGACATATGCACTCTGTACCGAACGGGGGGTGGGGGTGGATAGAGCACCACTACACTTCACATTGTGCATTCAACCCCCCGGTGCCAACACAATCCCTCGTACAATACACCGCACCGCACCCGGGCCGGTACCACCCCCGCCCGCCCGCCCCGCTGGGGGGGCCAGGCTCGGGCAGGGGCTTCCCATGGGCCCCGGCGCAAGGAGGGCGTTGGGCACCGACAGGGGACCCAGCAGTAAAGGAAGCTATAGTGTGCTATCACAGTGCGAAAAGGAGGGGTCAGGATAACAACCTGTTGGTAGCCATGAAATAGGAAGTCTGTGCCAAATCCTTGCTCGCTGAAAGAAGGAGAGAGAAACGACGAGTCAGTCCGAGCACACGGCCGTGTTTTGCCGAATTGTCTGCCACGGCGGTGAGATTTAACACTGTGTGACCGTGGGGTGAAGACACCCTGATGGTCACATGACTGTACATGACCTCTAACCTCCCCTTTCTCAAGGCTATGCATTTACACACTTAGGCCACAGAGGGGCGACTGGGAGCGAAATAAAAGGTGTCTACCTCGCACAAGCTGGGAACACTTCACAACATCAGTATGTGGATGGTCAATTGTTATTTCAAACCCTGTAAGAGAAGGCACACAAGGACAGGGGGGCACAGTTACATATCCACTACAACTGAGTGGCTCTCTAAAGAGAACATTATCCCCAAAGCAGGCACAGATCTGACCCCTGACCCCTACTCAGGAAGAGTCATTGCCAATAGTCTGTGCAAGGATGATGATCATACATGAAGTGGAGGCAACGCTGCATTTACAAGAAACTGCCTGCTTTAAGCCCACCCCAAACACGAAAATTGAACAAGAGCATCTTTCACAGACCCAGGGACTAAAACTTCACTTACAAAAGTGGTCAAACCCATCGACATCATGTACCACGCTGCCACCATCCTAAAACACACTACCCCTATCCCACTGAGAGAACCAATCGGGCTCATTACTGAGGCATCACAAAAGGGCGCACAGATCCCAGAATGCCAGACACGCACCATAACAGCCTCGCACGTCACCCCCCCGTCTCAGTGCTTGACCTTCACTTACCTAAAGTCTGCAGCACTATGGTTTCAAGTATCACCAGCTCTTGAGCTTGCTGGAGGTAGGCCTGAAGTTCAACAGACAACCGTCACATTATGTCTGTAATCAGTCCTACCAGCCTTCCCAAACCGACTGCCAGGAGTAACTGCGCCGGCAGGCTGGAGCAGCTGCAGTGCTGCAAGGAAGCATTACTGAAAAGCCAAGTCCCTCTGCCTCCGACTGCAGGGGGGGTGTGATGCCTACTACGGCAGAGGGTGACCCAGAGCAGAACCGGCATTACACACTACACTTTTCTGAGTGCGCTTTCGGTTGCGGACGAGGGGACGTGAGGGTTTGGCTACGGATGACTGTGGTTGGTGACCATGTAGCCCTTTTTTATGCCTAGCGGAAACTGCGCGCGTCAACTGTGCATGTGCAAGAAAACTGAGGTATATCCAGTAGGCAGCAGCCGAACATCACAGACTGGGCTCATATCATTTCAATATTACACTGTATGAAAACTTTGTTCTTTCAAATTGTTCCATTCAAAACGAACATCAGCCTTGGAAACCTTGTCTCATTTATATTTGTTCAAGATTAGTGATATATCCCACCTATGTCTTTAATATTGATTTCAACCCAAAAACCGTATTTTATCACAAGAAACAAATGGTACTTTCAATGAGAAACGTGATAGGACAGAGATAAATTGTTTTTTTTTTTTAAAAACATTTACCATTAATATTCTTTGTCAGACAAAGCTGACATCTGTTAGATATTTTTACAAAGAAAGCCGTTTTAAGAACCCCGAAATATTGCAGGTGTACCAGAGCACACACTGACAAACGCATAAACAACTCACTCGGAGGCCATTCTATTGTTGTTGTCCATGTGCTCTAAACATGGTGCGAGAAGCCCTGATACTTGCTGTCATAAACCTTCTCTCTTTGGGCTTTTGTATACACTTCACTCAGACCAAGAAGACATCTGCCCTCTGGTGGTCTGGAGGAATACAACTGCAGTACACAGGTGCCGACCATGACCATCCGCATCCACAGCCATATGTAGTATGAACACAAGCTGCCACATGGACGACCGTCCCCGGGCCACAAGTGCCTGAAAGCGCACGCAGAAGGCATGAAGTATGAACTAGGCTTCAGAAGACGCAGCAGGTGGAAGGAACCATACTTACGTTACTTTTTGTGTCTAACGGGGGTTCTTGGGGGTTTAGACAAGCGTGCGCAACTTTGATCACATGCTCAAGTTTCCGAGGCTGTTCCTCAACCTTCGCAGCCAGGAATAAGGTGGTTGGAGAGATTATCTATGAAATAAGGGATATCATGGAGATGATGTCAAGACAACATGCATAACCAACTAGAAGACCAAAAACAACCCTGTGCATAACTCAAGACACCTTTTTGGCCATTTTGCATAAAAAAAATATTTCTGGTTAAAACGTGACCCCATAAACCATTCCCATAATCAATCATGCTTCAACAGCACAGGACGTACATACAAGGTGGCAACGAAAATAAGAGGGAACGGGGGCTTACATTTCTGTGGAACTTGGTGAAAGAGTGGTACATATAAAACCTATGCATGTAAACAATCGCAGTGTTTATTGTGAGCTGGGAGCTGGTGGCGGTGGAATTAAGGAAAACTTCAGAGCAAAACGAGAATCCCGCGACTGCGAAACAAACAGGAGTCACGGGCTTCCGTCTGAGGCATCTCTGGTGTCAACATTAACACCACAGAACCGCAGGCACATCCATAAGGGGCCCGAGCACGGGGGCCGCAGTCACACACACCCTAAGCAGAAGCGCCCCCCCGCGTCACGCACCCTGGGGAAGCTAACACCCAGCCCTTTGTTCTGCCGGGGCAGGGGCAGGGCGGCTGCGGGGCGAAGCGGCCGGACGCCCGGAGCGGCGCCCCCCACGGAACGCCGCTTACCGGCTAACAGGCGACCCGTTAGCATACAAGCACCGCGGATTCTTCGGGAACCAGCGGGGGCCGGTTGGTCACGCCTGAGCCACCCCCCGACAAAAGCTCGCGCGGGCTGCCTAACCACGCGCACTGCTACACTGCTAGTTAGCGGGCTAGTTAGCGCCGAGCCCTGGAAGGGCCAGACCTCTGGCTCCGGAGACGCACGCCGGGGTGCCGCTCGCAGGCCCCGCTACGACGCGCCGGGCCGAGGCTCGGAAACACAGCGGCCAGCCGGCGGCTGCCGGCGGCTAACGGCGGCCGGCTAACCGGGCGCCGCCGGCGTGGCTCCCCCCACGGAGCGCCGTCCGGAGCCGCGCCCCGCGTTACAGAGCGCGTAAGGCGGGGAAAAGGCCCCCTCACGCTCACACGACGGGCCGGGGATAAGCGGGGCTCCGCGGCAGACCGCACGCCGACAGCGGCCTACAGCGCCGCGGCAGCCCGCCGCACTCGCGCCTCGCTCCGGCTCCCCAAAGGATACACGTTCAGCCTCTGTCCCATATCCTGGATAAGGTTCGCCGCCTGCTGTCGGTAGGACAGCTCCCGGTCCGGCTCTACGCCGCAGCGGCGGGACGGCGTGGTTTCCAGTTGCTCCCGGGTGAAGAACCACCTCGAAGAGGACCCCCGGCACGCCGCCATTGCGCTCCAGCACTGCACAGCGCGGCCGAGCGCGGACGCGCGTAACGACAGCACGGCTGCGTCATACGAACCGGAATTGAGCCTGGGGGCTTCTGGGAAATGTAGTGTTAACTGGGAGCAGCCCTTTCCCACGCCTCGTCTGTGCTGCTCGTGGTTCAGTGACTTCTTCGCGTAAAAACGTCATGATGAAAAGTGTGCTCCTAGTCATACAAGTTACCCTGTCACATCCCCATCCAGCAGCAGAAAAGCTACTGCAGACTCCTCACTAATGGTAACACACATAAATAAACAAAAACAATGAATATATGCACATGGAAAAGGACTTAGAGGATTGACGTAGACCAAATGAACATTGTTAGAATAAGCTAAAACAATTACATATTTTTTATCTCACAATCATGCAAATATAAAGTTCACTCACTAATACAAATATGAAGTCAATTATACATCTGCCATTTTGTAAGTAAATTTATTATGTAATTGTATTTGTAATTCTGTTTTCCTACATTAGATCACACATCACATCTTTTGAATTGGAAAGGTGATTCACCCCTCATGACCTACAATGACAGAGCATTGTGCAAGTCACTTGAAGACAGCGTTTGAGACAGTGCCATCCAGAAGGCCAAGCTGCTTGTGTACGTGCTTTTCTGCGGGTAGCCATGAACCACTTGGACCATCTCAGTAATGAATAATTCATAGAGAAATACGGGCTGGTCTGGGGTGAAATAATGAGCATCCTTCGTCTGCTGCAGGATAAACTGAAACGAGGAACACTCTGGAATTGTGCTCTCAGTGCGCCGTGCAGCTTCTGACAGCTCTTTGCTTCTCCACCTCCTATGGGTTCCTGCAGATCTACAGGTGCACATGGGCTCAGCAAGACTGCTGTATCCTGCATCTCTGCATGCATTGATCACATTTCTATTACACCATGCGCACAACTGCATACAAATTTCAGCCTGAAGAGATGCCTTGCATGACATTAAAATGTTCATACTATTGCAGGCATACCTGACATTGAAGGTGCAGTAGATGGAACGCTCAGCCTCTGGAATCTCACCTGCACCTGTCAGAAAATGTTCTCGGCACTAGGCATAAATGTCCAGCTGATATGCAGCCATCAAGGACATTTTACAGACATTGGCCTGGGAGTAGACATGATGCTTATATCTAGTCCAGCTTTGGAGTGTCAGATGGCAAATGACGATGCATTTGCTGGTGATTGGTTATTGGGAGACATCAGTCATCCTCTTAGTGAATGCCTGCTGACTCCCGTGTTGAATCCCCAAACTGTGGCTGATGAGAGGTATAATGCCGCACACCACAGAACACATACTGCTGTAGAGTGTGCTTTGGGCAAGTGGAAGATGTGACTCTGGTGCCTCCACAAATCCTTGGAAGCTGTAAGATCTCCCCCCAGAATGCTATTGTGCTGTTCTTGTTGTGTTTGGAATGCTGCACAACATTACAGCAATTATTTTATTAAAATATATATTCGGCCACCCCCTTAATAAGTTGTTTTAAGGCTTCCTTTGAGCAGTTTTTTTTAGCTTCTTTTGAGACGTGTTATTTCGTGTTCCTATTGCTGCTCGACACTGCTCTTTTTTAACAAGTAAGTAGCATCCCATTTTGAGCCAATTTTAAAATTTTCAACAAATGTGTTAATTTACTTTGGTCGTTTTTGTTGCTTTGGTGTGTTTATATTGATTTTAAAGTTAGTTTATTTTTATATTTGTATGTATCTGGTGTGACAATCATATAACATATTTCACAGTGGAATACACGAATCGATTTTCCTTTTACCGAGTCAGCAATTTTTCCCACGTAGAGGCTGGGGATGAGCCTACAAAGTTTTACTTAAAGTTCGTTGCTTATGGCATAACGAAGGGTTTCTGGAAATGCTCTCAGACTTCACCCGTTCTTTACTTGTGTCGTTATTCGTTAATATCGATCGCTTTCTGTAAAGCCACCCGAGTTAGGTTCAACTTTCCTGTGAATACTTTCATGCAATGTCCTCTTGAACTCAGCAGGGGGCACTGTGGAGCTAGTTTTGGCCGGTGCATCTCAGGTAACAGCAATCTGGTTAGTCATGTAAACAGATTCAGAGGATGATCCGTGTTTGGTAATAGGATCCATCACCGCAAAGGAATATTACACTACCAGTGATAGCATGTATTAGTTAACTGCTTTAAGCTCATTTCATATCCGAATTTCCGGCAGCAATGAATATCAATACACAGAAGTGTGAACTCTTGTAAACAATTATTATTATCACTGTTTTCTTAAAGCTCTGGCATTTCCCAGGTGTATACTAATCCAATTTTAGCTGAATACTGAATCTTAAATTATGATTTCTTCTATTATAGTAAGATATAGTCTCACATTAATGGTTGTTCTTTTAAGTTTCCGGTGTCAGATAAATCATATTTATTTGTGCATGTCTTCTTATGTAAGTAAAAAAGCGGTTTAACTCAATTACATCATTTAACTTTCCAATAATTTTCCACAGACTCCAGAGAGAGCATATCATCCTACCGTAAGACACATTCAACAAATCTTGCATCGGAGAAGTCCAAATGTTGGATGCAATTAGTCACAAACCTAATAAAATTTTACCAAGTTAAATTATTGCACCGTACAAGCTTTGCATGCACAGTCAGGAAAGAACACTAATAAAGTTATTTCCAGTGTTACCATAGGACACGATGATCGATACACAGGCAGCTTTAATAACGAGGAAACGTTGTTAAAATGGAACTTGGAAATGGAAAAGAACCAGGAACAAAGGAGACCAGGAGGGGGTCAAATCCAACACAGGCAGACATACAAAAAACAAAGCCTACAAACAGGGTACAAACAGGCGGAATGGATCGCCGGGCTGATCACCGGTTCAACACGCCGCCTGTGCAGGGTCCCCGAAGCAAACTTTTAAACTGTTAAAATTACTCACACACTTCCCATAATAGGTTTACTTGCCCACTGTATGTGGGTCTGCTGCATCGGAAACATTCTGCCCCTTCAGGGCTGTGGCGTGACATTAAACGAGCAAGGTCGGTCTCGCCGACGTGTTCCGTTCCGTTTTGTCCGAACTAAAGCACAGAGAACAAGAACCAATACAGAAATACTGGAACATAATAAGCAAGGGGTAACTGGTAAAGTCATTCAGCATAGTGGAGGCTGGCCAGGATCAAACACACGATGAAAAATGACAGGAACTGAGGTGGGAATTAGACGAGTATACGAAAGGGATGGCGAGCAGGGCCGCCTGGCCAAGCGGGGGGCGACGCATCTAGAGATCCAGTGACTCCGCCCAGCTGCACTGTGGCTGTGCTTTTATTGAACTTTTCGCATTACAATGCTTGTCGCAACCCAGCTGAAAAGATTAATTGTCTGTAAGTGGTACTGATGTCTCATTAGGCAGGATTACACAGGACATAATTCAATCATGCTGCAAATTTTCTTCTCTAATTAATTTGCTTTGGTAAACAATCTAGTTGTTGTTACACTGGACTCAGTGCTTAAACACGGGATTTTAGGGGAAGGAAAACAGTACGCAGGTAGTCTTTCGTCGTGGGGGTGCAGAAATGAAAGTAACTGCAAGTTAGTTTGGAAAAAAAAACATAATCTGAAGCCACCTTAAATGTGACAAAAATACTCATATAAAACAAAGGCTAGATCAATTCTGTTTAAATGGTTGTCGATAATGGTATCACCTGAACTGCAACAAGATCTTTCTCTGCTCTGTTCTGGTGTTTGACATCTATGTAATCCCTCTTGAACTAACCTTAAATCTTGACAAGCAGATCATTATTCCGGATAAATGAGGGTTTTAAGACAATTATGAGCAGAAGTGCCTTTCTCTATCAGTTACCATGCAGTTACCGTAGATCTACCAACTTTCCACTAATCATTGAGTGACTGGTTCGCTTTGAGTTAAACCACTTGATGACAGCACACGATAATCCCACCCACTGTGGTTCGGAAGGTCTTATTTCTCATAAGGCTCCCAAAGACCTCCCACCTTTGATTAAATGGTTATTTACTCATAGCTTAATTTTTAGAAGTATGGCTTATAATGAATGAAAGAACAATGACAACGTAGTTACTGAGTGTTGGAGGTTTTTCAAAATGACACTAAACTAAAATGTTGAGAGATGGAAGAAGTGCAAGAATATTTTGCTATATTTTGTGTGTGTGTGTGGTTTTTGTCGCTGTGCGTTTTCTAAACTGTCAAGTATCTGAACACTGAATTCGTGGGCACTAGTAACAGGGAAACAATTCCAATTTCAAATGCGGAGTGCCTAATAATACATCTAAAATAAGAACTTAATATCCAACGGGGAAGCAAACAGCAATTAGAAATCCGAACTTTTGGGCAAATACAATGAAGTTCCTGAGTTACCGATGCGACCATTCGCTGGTGTAATCGGGGCACGTTTTAATATCTGTGCAACGCAATGCCTTTTTCTAGACAGTGCGGCACTTTAACGTTGATCATAGGCGAGCGCCCTGACGCCGTGTCACCTGGGAGGATCGCGCAGCGCATCACGGCTGGCGGACAAACAGCGGGCTCCGAGAGCCACATGCATGCCTGTCTCGGGCTCCCAGAGCAAACTCTCTCCTGACTAAGGTGGATTTTCATTTTTTCTTCCTATTGTTCTTGCCATTTTATTACAGTGTATCGGTATTAGTGCATTAGCGTGCCCGCCTTTCCGCTTAAGCCGGCCGGGGAGGCAGATGTAGGGGGAGATATCGCTGATCTCTTATCGCTCGGCATCTGTGCGGCGGATGATTCGCACTTCTCGCCTGGGTGCAACGTACATCTCAGCGCTCCATTAATACTAAAGGTACGGAACGGTCGCGATGGACTCGGCACCAGAGACCTGCCCGGTCCCGGACCCGACAATATTGGATCCCTCGGCTCCGAACGGACGATGCCCCCCTCCGGATCAGCACCCACCCAAAAGACCAAGTCAGGGCGACCCGTTCAATATAGACCAGGACCATCAGATGAAAATCAGCGACAGCGTAGAGGGAGAAGGTAAACATTCAATTACATTAACCCTGATTAACTTCACAATTTAAGCATAATATTTTTACAACGATTTGTTTCCTGCATGGTGAATTTAAATATCTGTATTGTGACAGCGAAGCGTGTGTGCAGGTTTAAAACACATCTGCACGGCCACAGAAAGTAGGGGACGGTTTATTAACAGTTTAACAACTGGGCAAAAACAAAATCAAATTCTGAAATGCATCGAGGTTTCCGTGTGCTACTTCCTTGTGACATTTCCCAGTTAAGTCACAAAGTAACGTCCGTAGAGCGTTATTACTTACGCTTTGTACGGGGGAGGTTAACATTGATTTTTAATAAAACTGGATCCGAGCAGCAACAATAGAAGACAGACGAAGCAAAGGTAGACGCTTCATGCATGTGTGATTTTGTTGCAGGAGATGTGATCTGCAATACCGAATGTGTTTAATTGGTTTTCAGAAATATAAAGGCTTTCAGTGAAACGAGTGACATTGTGTATTACCTCAGTTCTAACTAAATAGGCTACGTTTTATATGACTAAAGCCTCCCGTCTCCTCCCATTTCGCTCATTAATTTTGGGTTTACAGAAATGGACAAGAAAAACAAACAGGATTAGTTAGGCTCAATCAAGAAGGGAGACTTTCACAGAAACATTTCCCATTTATCTAAGGCTTATATTTAGCCCAAGTTATTTCGGAAGCAAGGAATGGGAACTGTGATGATAAAATGCTGGAGCGCGGGTCCGGCGTTTTAAGGCGGGGCTTTGTGGGGGACGGGATCCAGGTGCGAGATCGAGGTTGGTCCGGCGTTTTAAGGCGGGGCTTTGTGTGGGACGGGCTCCAGGTGCGAGATCGAGGCTGGTCCGGCGTTTTAAGGCGGGGCTTTGTGGGGGACGGGATCCAGGTGCGAGATCGAGGCTGGTCCGGCGTTTTAAGGCGGGGCTTTGTGGGGGACGGGCTCCAGGTGCGAGATCAAGGCTGGTCCGGCGTTTTAAGGCGGGGCTTTGTGTGGGACGGGCTCCTGGTGCGAGATCGAGGTGGAGCCTCTGTACCTTTAACTGCGACCGCATCTCAAAATATCTCGCGTAGGTAAGGTTAAAGCGCAAAAACTCAGGAGCCACTTATAGACTAGTCCTAGACCCAGTAGGTTGTGACGTAACTGGACTAGCAGAACACAAACATAGGCTAGGTGTCGGTGACGGCAATCAGCACGTGAAACGCAATGTAAACTTTATTACAGATTTAAGGTCGGATTATGGTGATGTTATGTAATGTACCTGCCCCCACGAAGAAACTTTACAGCACTCTGAGAAGTAAAGGCTATATCTTGCCCCAGCTAAATACTGTGGGAGATGACCATATGATTACATGACGGTCTACATGACTCTGGGCATGGGAGTGTCAGTGCAAAAGGCGTCACAACACATGCAGCCACCAGTGTGAACCTGAATCCGACCTCAAATGGCACATCTTACCTCAAATGGCGCATCAATAAAAATTTCACTCAGCTGTAAAGGCTAATGATGCGGGGGGGGGGGGGGGGCGGGGCGGGGGGGGCAGCCGCCCGCCCACCCCCCAAACACCCCAGGGACGCGCGGGGGGGCGGC
>JAODKN010000001.1:48137703-48155678 GCA_026774425.1 Petrocephalus zakoni | reverse complement strand
CCCCCATCAGCACCAAGCCCCTCCCCCTTTGCCATGGCAACCGTGTGAGGCCACTCCCACTTCAGGTTGAAAGCCTGGCTCCAGGGAGTTGTGGGGAGACATTTTAACCGGGTTCGTTATGGAGAAGAAGGCATGCTCATTAGTGAGGATAAGGAGTCTAGCGCACACTCTACTGTGCACACCGCTGGGGGGTCTGGGGCCCCGCCGCTCCAGTCTTGTTAACAGTCTGTTAGCCAATCATGTTGTCAGTCACACAGACATGCAGGCAGCTCTTTTGTTTTTTTAAACCCCCACACTAATTCGCCCTGTACTTTGGGGGGCTGAGTCGGGACCTGCTGCCAAGTGTGTCGCTATGGTTCGTTAATTCAGAGCGAGGAGTGTGTGTGTGTGCGTGTTGGGGCAGATAGAGAACAATAAGGATACAGCCCAAAATTACAAAATTACAATTTGCAAATGATTTTCTGCATCTTATGATCATAGTCACAGTACCGACCCGAACTGAGCGGAAAGGAAGAACAGGCAGACTGATGGGCGAATCAGATTCCTCTGCCCGTCTTTTCTGCTGGGCTCATCACTGATCTGTGTCCATCTACAGCAGAAAGGTTCAGGGCGTGGAAAAGGACCCAGCTCGCCTCTTTGTGTTATCGGCACGCCACGTGAATGGACTTTGGTTAACAGGTTTGGATGTTAGACCGACGGTTTAAAAGCCGGCTGATGGGCAGGCAAACCTGTGTGGTGGAGGGGTGGAGGGGCGGGAGCTGTTGCCACTCCGCCAGACGGGGGAATAATTGGTGAGAGACAAGGACTGGGCAGGTGGCGGTGGGGGCTATGGCTACATTTTGACTGAGGAGGGGAGCGTGGGGGATGAAGTCCCCAGTGACAGGCCAGAGGCCGTACGGAAGGAGCTGAAAATAAGATCCGGAAGAATCCTCGCGGCCTCATGAAGCAACTCCGGCCCGCTCCATGTAAGCTGCTCCTTCCGGAAGTTTCTCTCACCAAACAGCTGCCGGTAACTCCTTAAAATGCATTTACCTGCTCTCACGAAACAGATGCAGTTTTTATTGTGTTTTGTTTTATTCATGATGCTTCTGTGGCATGGAAGAGGATGGCGTCTGACTCTCCTTCATTTGGAGAGAGCGGGCTGCTTAGCAACGGGGACGTCACCCCCTGTCACTGTCCGTCAAGGTGCTCAGGCTCCAAACACAGAGCCGTGGCTCCAAAAGCCGTAAAAATGGACTTTTCTGCTCCACTTGTGCCCTTCCATCCTGGCTTCCAGAAGTTTCTCTCTTCTTGAGGAATAATTTCCTCCTTTTATAACTAATTGCCATGGACACATGGGAGTGGTGAGGCTGAAAATCTCCAAGCCTTGTTGCATTAATGTGCTCAGGGCTCGAGAGCGCCACCTCCTGACCGTGCATCTCTGACAGGTTTCAACTCGCTGGTTGGCGGCATCATGGGGTTCTCCATCCTCATCAGCGCAGAGGTCTTCAAGCATCACCCCACCGTGTGGTACCTCGACGGGACGACAGGGGTCCTCATTGGCCTCATCATCCTGGCTTATGGCGTGAAGTAAGCACAGGCTCTGCTCCCCGGCAGATCGAGTTCATAGACCTTAGCACAGCTAAGCTTAGCGTGGCGTGGAACAGCAACGCACAGACTTCAGGCAGTACAGCGATATTTCATATGCAAGTCCTTGAGTTGTGGACTTGGGTCTTTAATTCTGGGGACTGATCCTTGTGTCTGACAGGTTGGGGAGATGTATTTGAGCAGTTTGTCACTAAAAATACCTTTCATGTTTTATGCTAGGAAAGTTATATAACCAAACAGCAAATATTTACTTTTACATAGGGATATTGAATGTGCCAGTACTTTGGATTAATTGTGCAGAAACACTGTCATATTTAGTTGGCTGGTGCTAAACTGAGTCAGTCTTAAAACCATATTGCCCCCTTGTGGAACATATAGGAACAATTTGACTGTTCCTTCACTGTGCCTTCAAACTTTGAAACTGGGTTGAGTCCCTTGTGTCAATTTCTTGAGTACAGCTCCAGCACACTACTCTCAGGCTGGAAACAGCACCTTCTAGTGACAAACACTGGCTAGCACAGTAAATACGGTCATGCATGGCCTTCACTGCCTCCTCCTTCTGTCTGTGCTGCAGGTTGCTGGTTGATATGGTCCCAAGGGTGAGACAGACCAGGAACTACGAACGCTTTGAGTGACAGACGGGTTGCCTTCTTCATGCCTCCCCAGGAAAGTCTCAGAGGACCCACCGAATGCAGACCTTTAGGTGCCCGTGGTATTTCAGTTAAAAGCAAGCCATCCATTGCTGAAATGTTCCCTCGCCCCCTGCTTGGATTCTTTTAAGTCCAAACCCAGTCTATCCCATAATAAGCCAAGAGCTCCAAGGAGCTGCAAGGAGGGAAAAATGACACCTTTGCCTTCACCATTGATCCGAAAGCAGGCTGCCTGGTCCAGTGCCAAAACCTGCCCTTCTGATGGTGGCCAGCAGGGCGGCGCTGCTGTCATTCATCACACATAAAAAAATTAACACTACATTATCTTACACTTGCAACTGTATATAATGTTGCCATTAATCCCCACAAAATCTGCTTAGGTTTCAAAACAATTTTATTTATTTCAAAGTTTCAGGCAGCCCCTGTAAAAAGTGAACCATCTACTGCCACCCCCCAAAAGTCCCTACATCTTGTGCTACCCCCTATGAGGCTGTGTTAGAGATGAACGGTTGGGTCACTAGTGTCCTCCTGTCCGGCACCGGAGAACCAGGGGCCCAGTGCCAAGTTCTCTCCACAGGCCACTAAGATAAGTCAACATCGCCACCCTGCTGGTCCTGACAATTCACTGACACTCAGGAGCCAGCAGAGAACCACAGTGGTGCAGGAACAGAAAAATCTAAGGCCAAATTTGGGGTATTTCCTGGCTTGTCTTGGAGGTGCAGCACGTCGCTGGGGGCAGCCAGGGTAGGGGGAGGAATGACAGGCTACAGAGCCACCTGGCAGCCACCCCTGTAGGGTCCCACTCCCTCTCTCACCTGTAACCCTGATATCATCTTACAAAGAAGCGTAATCCCCCCCTCCTGCCAGATGTATCCGACTTGTCTGAAGGGTGAATTTGGTTTCGGCTCACTGGATCAGTCATCAGACTTTCACAAAAGATCTTTATATAATAATAATAGCAACCTGTTTACATTATCGGACAGGGCAAGAGCACAAAAGCTTATGAATCTGAAGGCGGAAAAATGATTTTAACATTTGTTCTACCCTGATTGAAAGATGCAGAACGTTCATTGATGAAACAAGGATCTCAAGGTAAAAACCTCCCTTTGTGTGAATTCCTGTATTTGTTAAATTTAAAAAGGCCAGAGGGTTTGTATCCCCCGAAGATGACAGGGGCCCATGTAATCAGAACCCCGCGAGATACAGAATAGATGTTAGCAGTGGGATAGGGCATTCCCACGCCTCATTATGAGAACCTCGAAAACAGAAGTAGATTTTATTCTTTTTTTAAGCCATGGGATGCACTGGTTTTGTTGGTGTTGTGCTGTTTCTGAGTGTAATACCAGCACCATTTGTATATAGTTAAATATATTATCCGAAAAAGGTAGAATGTGCATTCATGGGACTCGTCTGTCCTGGCAGATGTTTGTAAAAGAAAAAAAAAAAAGAGTAGCCCTCCTCCCGCCAAACAAAGACTGTAGCACCTCTTCTGGTGAGCCATCGCCGGCTTTAGCCGTAGATTTCTAGCTGTGCATTTAGTTGTAGATCCCCCCCCCATGTAGGATTCCACCCAGTGGAGTCAGAGTTCAACTTACCCTCAGCAAACTGTTCATTTTAAGTTGATAGCTTGCTTTTCAGACCGGCCGATAGCACACCGGTTCCTCGAACGGGACGCCGGCGAGAGCCGACAGCACAGTATTAACTTCTGTAGCACGTTTACATCCTGATCACCCCACTGTTTGCACCCCCCCGAAGAAGCACAAGACTGTGGAGTAGGGGGAGATCAGCACAACTCTCACATCCAGGGAGGGGGTGCGGAACAAACAGCTAGTGATGGCCAAAATGATGCTGCATGAACCATTTGCTGTATTTTCTGACCCCACTAGATGGTGCTCTCGGTTTACATTGGGGCATGCTTTGGGGCCAGAAAAAAACAAGTGGTTCATAAACTGGCATTTTGGCCGTCATTACAAACAGGCCTTAAGCTATACTGACAACAATCATAAATGTGAAGTCCTGAAGCCAGTTTCATGGGAACCACCTCATTAGCGTGCTAATATCGGTTAAGTGGCCATTTGTATTCGTGAATGTAAGACGATAGGCATTTAAGATATTTGTACATACTGTAACGTGCTGGTACACTGTGCAGGTAGTAACACGACTAAGCATAGAGTATTTAATGTTACCCAATCTATTTAAATAATTTGACAGTACTATTGGTGTATGTACAGAACATTTTGGACACATTTCAGAACTTTTCTTCTCCTGTACGAGTGGAAATTTTGTTGAAAAATGATTGTATGTAAACTACGTGAATGTTTGCACACACAAGTAGGTGACATTTACACTCACGTGGCCAATGTCTCGTGACATTCTGCAAGCCTCCACTCAGGAAGTCTGTTCCGTGCCATTGATCCGGAACCAGAAAACGGGGAGGGGCTTGAATATGTATAACCTTTCCGTCTCACTTGCTCCCAAGCACACACATTCTCTGAATAAAGTGGCCAGACAGAAAGACTGCTGAAAGTAGACATTATTCTCTATATGGAGGTTTAGAGCTCACGTCACCTAGAGACCTTTTGCACGACCCAGAACAGAGGTAACCACCTGGATACAGGTGCCCTAGCTAGTTGCAGGTGTCCTGCCTTGACGCTACCATACACACACACATACAAGGCATCCATATCTTTTTGGGGACTCTCCATTAATTTCTATGTGGAAAATCCCAACTCTAACTTAACACCTTACCCAACCCTAACCTTAAGTAACCAAACAAAATAAGACGTTTAGTATGTTTAGTTTTGACTGCATTCACAGTTCTTTATAAAATTGTTTCCCGCCTTTTGGGGACCAAAAACAAAGGTCATGGTCAAAATGACATCTTACCAGATTGTGTTTGGTACCATAAATGTAGTATATACATGACCTCACACACATGCATTTCTGTCTGTGAGGAATTCAATGTGGTGACTGATTCCTAAACACCCAAATAAAATTATTAAAGCTGGTAAAGGGAAAGCAGTTTGTTCAAGGCAGATGTAGCTTCCAGAGCAACTTGTATATGCAGATGCGCACACACACCCACAGACATGTACACACATGTTGGAGACAGAGCACAGATTCCGATAACAGCAGCAGTTTCCGGTGCTGTCCGAGTGCTGTACGTGACCTCTCAGTTTGGATGTGATTACCATTCCATGGGTAATGCGTACACTATATATATATACATATATTTATATTGACCACTCATGCAACACAGTCTGTCACAGAAAAAGGTTTATTAAAAATAAAGTTTTATCCTGCTTATTCATCAAAAACAGTGAAAACACGTCTTTTCTCTTTTCGCATCTCATCATAAACCACCTTTAAAATAATCATCAATTTCCGAAGATTCCTGAACCAGCTACAAACGACACAAAATGCAAAAAATTGCAGTGGAGAAAATGCATGACAGCCAGCAGAGGTCCTGTGACGGCGTGCTGCAATAATGCGCGCTGAGCTCCCCATCAGACCCCACACAAGCTGGATGAAAGACACTCAGACATTTCTGTCCTTCATCTGAAGGTTTTTTCAACCAGGCAAATGCTACCAGTCCAGCCTGCTGAAATGAAGAAGGCAACACTAAAACAGCCCAAATAGGAGCAGGAGAGAGGGGGGTGGCGAGGGAGTAGTATGAACCTGATCCAGACTCCCATTTGCTTAAACAGGCTAGTAGTTGTGTTTAAATGCACCCGCGTTTGAATTTGTAATTACAATAATAATAATTATTATTATTATTTTAACAGAAACTCAGATCCATTTATAAAGTCTTAATTTCAAAAGGTCACATCTAAAGTAGAGGAGGGGAACTTCACCCTCCATTCGAGGTACACATTAGACTAAAACCTATACACCTGCACTGTGGTCATACTGTATAGTTATGAATAAATAAATAAATACAGCATAAATGCCACTTGCTAATCTAAAGGCGAGGCTTTGGGGATGACAGTCACATCAGCTGCCAGCCGCTGTTCTTCAGTTCACGGCTCTGAGGCCCTCATTTTTTCCTGATATTTTTTAGTGGGAGGGCTGTACAAGAAAAATCTCCTCTTTCATATCTGTGACCCATATAGTTTGACACACATGACACATTAGCTATAACTGGACTCCTGAACCCCTTTCAGCAGGCAAAACAACAAACAAGCTTACTGGGACCTGAAAGGCACAAGGTGGCCGGGGGCAGCGGCCCCTTGGTAAGATTGCGGGGATGTGGTATTTACAGACGGCCAAGCGGAGCCCGGGGGACCGCCCCTTCACTGGAGTGCTGTGCGAACCCGTGTGCTGTGCACTGGAGCAAGACCCCACACAGAAAGACCTCCTTCAAAGCGCAGGACCCCTCAGAATCACTGAACACCAGAGACCACCCTGTGTGTGTATCGGAGCATGCTCAGTCCATTAAATAATCTCATAAAAAGAAAAGGAAATCCCTTATTTATAAATTAAAGATTTGTTTCTGCAAACAGCAATAAAGATTTGTATACAAAATAAATAAAAAAAGAATTTAAAACCCATTATGAATAATATACATTATCATACTCATTTTCATTTTTTTATAGTGCACCTAAAAACATTTTCTTTTTAAAGGTCTTTTACCTAAAACTGGCAGGCAAAAATAAAACAATGATAAAAGGATTCAAAATTAAAAGGGCCAATCAATGTGATCTAAAATTACTCTGAACAATTATACATTCATACATAAGTTGGCATGTATGTGCATCTACTGTTACTGATTCTTATGGTGCATGATCTGTTGATCGCCTTTATGAAACAGGCTTTGGGTGAAACCTTAAGCCGGTATGACACTGGTGATATTCGGTATGTTAACTTGCTCTCTAAACTATGATTGGCTGGATCTCTTGTGCCTGTGCAAATAGGAAACCATTGGTAGTTCCATCAGGCAAAGCAAATTGCACAAGGACTCCCAATTCCGCTATAAGAGCTCTTGTGCCTATCAGCGGGAATCCATTTTTCTGTAAGTCAGTAAAAGCACAAACGCAGCACAGCACTGTTCGAGTGCCGCTGGCACCAATCGCTCCGGCCACGTCGCCCAGGGCAGATTTGCGAGGCCAGCGACAGGTGCCGTTTACAGTGTAGTAACTGGAATAGCTGTGCCTTCTGAGAAACACAAGCCCATCTCACCACACCTGTGGAGGCAGCTGTGTTCTGCATGGTTATGGTTCTGCTTTGGCAGCTGGTCCCATGGTCTTGGTACAGATATGGAGAACAAAAGTCCCTGTAGTACCACTGCCGGGCAACCAGAGGGCAGTATGGAGGTACACTCTCATCCTTTCCCTCACACAGAAGCACATGTACATTCAAGTATGTCAGGCCGAGTGGAGTTGGCTTCACTAGAGCTGCTTTTCTGAGCGCCAGTGGCACTCCTGCGGCTAGCCACCCATTCTTCTGCCATCGAGATGGTGAGATGGCCAGGTGGAGGACAGAGAAATGATGAAGGTCAGCTAGCTGCTGAAATTATGCGCAGGATTAGAGGGGGCTCCCCCGAGCTAGGCTGCAGCAAGCAGGCTGGCGGCTACAGGCAGCCCTGGCAGAGTGCCACCTGCCCCTTCATGTAGTCCCGGCAGGGGCAGATGCGCGTCAGCGAGGAGTGGGCACCCGCGCAGCTGAACAGCAGCAGGTCTGACTGAAAGACGCAGTGGCGCTGCTCCTTGTTGTAGGCTGGCACCACTATGTCGTCCACTGACTCGACCGTTTGACAGTCCAAGCCAAACCTATGAGAGAGGGGGTACAGGTGACAAAGAGGAAACGGGACCTAGCTGGTAATAAATCAGCTCATTAAACTAGACAGGGTTGGCGTGGGCAAGAGAATATGCAGCCAATATAACAACAAGGGTAATAACTAATGCCAGGGAAAATGTCTCAGTTTTTGCAGTGCCTCATGTGTGCCATCTAGTGGAACCTGTTCGATAAACCTTTCCACCTGGGAGTTGCTGTACATTCTAAGGGGAAGTGACACAGCACCCCGTCCTGCCCCGCCCCATGTGAGCGAGGGCCCTCACCTGGCCAGCTCCGTGTTCTTGTTCAGGTGCTGGAAGAAGGATGGTTCGCAGATCAGCTCCGCCTCCTGGCACACCTGCTTGCAGGACCTGCCAGGCTCGGCCAGCTTCACCTGGAGCGCGCTCAGTGGGGGCCACATCACCTGCCCGTGGCAGAAGTCCTGTGGGGGTGGGTGGGAGGGAATTAAGATTACTTCTCTTTATCCACTCGTTGTCTTGACAGAGGATGTGTGGCTTTGGAGGTTACATGCTATGTGGCACTTCCTGGATGCTCAGGCAGCCAGTTGCTGGGGGGCTTACTTGGTTCTCGATGAAGGCATTGACCCTCTGCAGCATCCCCTCACAGGTGAACTCATACGGCAGGTACGCCTCGATCTGTGGACAGGAACGCAAGCCGAATCAGATGGAGGCAGGACGTACCCCAGTGTGACACCCGTCCCCAGCTTCTATATGACCCCAGAAGGACCGACGATTGATCTCGATCGGTCCTGTGCAGGACACATTCTCTGCAACAGTCGGCCTATAATTAAACCTACCACACTGTTCATTCTTCTTATAACATCATCTATCTATCCATCCATCCATTCATCTTCTGTAAGTCTGGAATCCAGAGCCAGGTTATAGGCACAAGGCGGAGAACAGCCCAAGATGGCTCACACACCAGTCACTGACGCAGGCACACCTATGGGCAATTTGGTAAGCCCACTCAACTCCAGCATGTTTTGTGGACTGTGGGGGGAAACCTGAGTATACCAGAGGAAACCGCATGATACCACAGGGAGAACACCACGATCATCCCCCTAACACCATTATTATAAACGTATAAAAAAATGGCTTATATGTAAGGAAATATTTTCAAATCCCTTCCAGTCAAGTATGTTGCACTTATGCCTCACCCGTTTAAAATTACTATTCACATAATGAGCTGAGTCAACACTCCCATCGATGTACCAGCCCAGTTTTACCCCTTAGCCATTGTGCTGCTGTCAGTAGAAGGCACCCCCACCGCATCTCACCTACTCTTATAGGTCAGTGGTCCCTGCAAAGGTGACTGTCATTTAAACGGTTAGGTCAAGATATGGCCCATTCATATCGGGTTTAAAGGCTGACAAAAGGCACCTTCAGAGATGCTATCAAGGAGACACACTGGAGCCGTTTCAAAGGCCTCGCTGCTCCGGCAAGCAGCCGCTGGCGGCTCCCGTTATCTTAGCGAGGAGTCCCGATAAGGGTAGGTTTACAGAGTATAACCCTCGCACACAATAAAGGTTTCAAGAACATTTCTCAGCTGGGGACCAGGCGCCAAAGAGAGAGGGACCAGGCGCCAAAGAGCGAGGGACCAGGCTCCAAAGCACAAGGGACCAGGCTCCAAAGCGCGAGGGACCAGGCTCCAAAGCGCGAGGGACCACGCGCCAAAGAGCGAGGGACCACACGCCAAAGAGCGAGGGACCAGGCTCCAAAGCTGGAGGCACCAGGCTCCAAAGCTGGAGGGACCAGGAACCAAAGCGGGAGGGACCAGGAACCAAAGCAGGAGGGACCAGGCTCCAAAGCACATACCTTCTGGCTGAGGATGGACCGGATGGCACTCTCCACCTCGGCTGGGTTCTCGATGTCAACTGTCCACACATGGGGCCGGCCGATGTAGACCTCCGCGTATGGGTGCTGGGAGGTCAACTGTGGGGGGTGGGGGCACAACATAAGCGACATGTTTCCTTGGAAACAGTGAGAGGGAACGAGGCATCCGCCCTGGAGGAAACGCTACCTCTCCTCAGCTGTAACTTCTATTAGAGAGTAAAAACCATGTGATGAGTCATTCCTGGCGTGACTCGGCCATATGGATGCTGCACGTTCTCCAGCAGGGACGCGTTCAGCATCAGAGGCATTAAGTTCCGCTGTGGAGCTTCCACCTCTATGGACGGCCTGTCCTCTGGCGCCATGTCAGAAGCAAGCTCGTCCTCGGACGGCCCGACCAAGAGGTGTGTGATTACACGTGGGCGCCGTGCTAAGCTGACCCCATCGAAATGCCCCACGGGATGCTCAGGGCTGGAGGAACCAGGGACAGCCAGGCCAAGGCGGGGTCTCACCTCGCGCAATGTGGGTTTGCCCTTGAAGAAATCCGTGTTCTTGCTGCTCTTGGGAGTGTTGAACCGGGGATTGAGGAAGGCGCAACCATTAGCGATGGCTTCCAGGGGGGCAGGACCCTCGTAGGGGAAGGACAGGCCCACGAAGAGCTGCAGAGAAAATCGGCCCGAATTAAGAGGCTGGCATGGAATCAGCGATGGCGATGCTGGCACACGCGGCCCGTAAACCACCACGCTTTTACGAGGTTTTAAGGTTTACACTTCATTTACGAATAAAGAGGAATGACTCCAAGTGAGGCGAGCATATCTGTCTGTAAGCAAACATGCCAGGAGCCTGGAGTTCCCATCTGTGTTACTGGGGGTTACTGGAGGGTTCCTGACCCAGCCCGGCCTGGTCCGTTATACAGAGTTTCTGTAAATGGTCACTGGTCTAACCTACAATTGGGAAAAGGCACAAATCCCTATGATCAGGACCCACACCAATGGCGCGGCCTGGGGGTAAAGACCGCCAGTGACGCAGCTGAGCACTGCGCAGCACATTACAGTGACATGCTTGTCCAGGTCGCCGCCGAGTGGGTCTGAGAGCCCCAAGGGGGCTAAACTCACAATGGACCCTGCTGTAAACTGCTGTCCGCACCCCCCTCCCCCCCCCCAACAACAGAGGGCTCCTTCACTGCCTCTAACTGTCACCACCCCTCATATCTAACCACAGGGGAAGTGGCAGTCTCACGCCAGCAGGTGGTAGCAGAGGCACGTTTGCGCTCTCACCCAGCATAGACAGAGCAGAGCCCTCTTGTGCCTGGGGCACACAGTCCTTGAGAAGAGGGTGCTATTTATAGAGCTCTGCGGGCACACAGTGGGGGAGGGGCTGCTTAAGATAACTGGTGACTGTTCTGCTCACATGGAAAAAACAGGACCTGGGGCAGGGAGTCCTGGGGGATGGGGCTGGCGACAGGCCGAAAGAAAATGCTCATGACACGAGACCAACGTACCCCTGAGTGGAGGGGATCACAGCACACTACGGAAATGCAAACAGAGCAGCACAGAGGCACATTACGGCCTAGAGAGAGCCGTTAGAAGACCCGTAGGCAGACCTGCCGGCTGCTTGTTTACAAAGGGCCCGGAAGAACCACTGCTGGGGGCCGACTGGCCTTGTAATGCCAGAGAGGTCGACCAAAATGGGAGCCCTGTTGCGGGGACCAAGGCGAGGCCTCCTTGTGCAAACAGACCAGCAGAATAGAGCCTTTCATATGTGCAAACAGAACACTCAGGCCCACACCCCCCACTCTCACGACCCTAACCTCCGACACTGCAGGGGTGGGGATTCACAGTTCAGCAAGCAGGAAGTTCACACATGGAGAGGTTAGAACCAGCCGAGCCCCAAAAACTCATTAGCATGTCTTTCAGTAAAATACTTTCAAAACTTACATCCGAAAGGCCGCAGTCTTATGAAAGGCATTAAGAGGGGCTCTGAAGAGCCGCAAAAGCGATTCATAATGTCCTTTATTAACCACAGACGTCTGCTGTACTGGGCTCCCGAACCTCAAGAGGACAATTAGCCTCGGCAATCTGTGTCTGTTTGCTTCAAGGACGGACAGACTTCACGGGCCGCCTGTTTCCACTCTTCGTAAGGGGCAGGTGTTGAAGTCGCTGCGGTTTCATCTGTGATAATTAGAGCTCCCCACAGAACCTTGAAGGCAGGCAGAACGTCTGCTCTTCTATCAGCCCTGACTCGGCCAGTGGTCTCAAACTTCGGGCTCCATTTCCGTTGGCGTTTCATTCCCCCCCTACTTTCCAGGTACTTCATTCTTTTCATTCTGTTCATTCTTCATTCATTTTCAAGTTGGAACTCATGATCAGAACCAGCTCTTGTGAGACACACGGGCCCCAAACGGCAGCCATCAGAACAGCAGTATGGGTCAGTCACCTTGGTCTCCCTGAGCAGGAACTGCAGGTCACGGCCGCTCAGGATCCCGTGGTTCTTTACGAAGGCGGGCAGGTGGATGGTGCTAGTGCCGTGGACCGTGCCATGAACCTCCATGTAGCTGTGGATGATGTCCAGATATGCCTTCTTGTCCTGAAACAAAGCACAGCACGTGGTAAGGGGTGCAGTCAGGGCCCCCAACACACAACCGTCTGGCTAAAGGACTGAAGGACCTACGATCGATCCCCATTGGTCCTGAGCAGGACACATTCTCTGCAACATTCGGCCTATAATTAAACGCCAAATTTCCACCGTGAAAAACAAACGGAGGTGAAGCTCAGAGAACGGGAAGTAAGAGGATGGCCCGGGATACTCCCAAGTACTTCCAAGGATGCTCATCAAAAACACACAACGCTGCCTAGTGAAAGCACCCCTGGGGGATATGGTTCTCAGCGTGGCTTTATTAACGTACCACATGATGTCATTAAGGATTTTATGTGGAACGGGGCTGGAGAACATAAAATGATAAAAGAGAAGAAAAAACAACTCCTGATTGGGCAGAACTGACTGTGGTGCCTTCGCGCTGAGCAATGAGAGACTGGTTGGCGCATTCCATCGACCCGCTGAATGAAGTGCTAGAACCGTCAACAGTGTCTAGAACTTTATCATAATATTCAGTGTAAGAATGTGACATTTTACACATATTTTACGTGCACTACAACTATGAAAGTCTTCGAGCAGACAGAGTTGTATGCAGTCAGCTCACGCCAACCTGTCCTTAACATCTCGCGATCGGGAAACGGGAGCCGCCTGTCTGTTATAAAGAACCATTACCCTGCATTTCCAGTAACAATATCCTGTGTATTAATGGAGCACAATCGATAAATAGGATAAAAACAAATCACGGTTCCACTGTAAACACTTTTCACTCAGAGGACTCTGTTCACTGCTAAGGTATGATTTCAGCTGGAGCTTCATGCTGCTTCACTGAAGCTATCTGACCATTTCAAACTGCATGAGTGCTGCTCACACTCAGCCAGATCCGCTTCACTGAGTGCTGCTCACACTCAGCCAGATCCGCTACACTGGCAGCCTACTCCTTTCGGTGCCGTTGGGCACTTAACCCCCTGCCCCCGCCACCCCGCCGCTCCCCCACCTGGGATCGGGCCTTCTCGGGTGACTATCCATTACCTGGATGCTTCACCCCCGGCCCGGTCCATGGGGAGATCCCCATTTTCCTGACACCCGCGGGGGCTTGCCTCTCACCTGGCTTCCCGATAATCTTGAGCGCATTACACCACTGCCACAGGGAACTTGAGCCGGGTCAGGTAATGTGGCACCGGGCCAGAACCCGCTGTACCATGGCGTGCTGTGCCAGGTTCCGGCTGCCACTTTCACCTCTCCCTGTTCCTTATCTGTGTTCTCCAATTTCTCCAATGTAAACATGTTTCTCTTTTTTAAAAAGAGCTGATGTGGATGTGTGCAGACCTGGTTACTCAGGGGTTAGGGCCATGTCTCAAACGCTGCCACGCAGATTTGCAGACCAGGAGCAGTCTGTCATCTCCCTGAGACACTCCCGCTGACTCCTACCCACAGCATGGGGGTCGATAGCAAGTCACCCACATCCATCCGGTCTCAATAACAGGATGTAGCAGAATGAAAGCACAGACAGATCCAGGATTCACTAACCCGCCTCATGTTATCTGCGTCTCCATCTTAGAGGCCTCCCCTTTCGTCAGGTTTTTTGCACGCTTCATTGCATCAGGTTTTCGAAAACGACAGTCATGTGATAACCAAGGGTGGTACAAGATAAAATTCATCGGCATTACCATATTAGCCAGATCATGTTCCATTTTCTTGTGTACCGTGCAAAGAGGAGTTTCAGCCTCTTATTGGCAATGCTTGGGATTACGTGTAGGACTCTTGCCCCAAACGAATATCCTGTCCTCTGTCCATCATGCTGGGTATTGTGGGGGGGCCCTGTGGAGCTCCCTGGCTGAGTGTCTTTCGGGGAAGGGCAGTGCATGTGGACGGCGCTCGGGTTACAGGCTGTGGTGCACTGCCTTCCCGGGCTAGGATGTTATCAGATGCCCTCGCGAGAGCGAGGAGGCAGCCGCTGCTTGGGCCCGGGTCAGCACATTAGGGGCCCCGAGGGGAGGAGGAGAGACCAAAGAAATAAGGCCTAATACTGCAGTGCGACAGAGCGCAAACAAGCACAAAGATGGCTAACTGGAACTTCCGGTCCGGCAGGGGGCTTCAGGCCCCTGCAGAACCTCCCGAAGCCAGGCACGCCTAAGCGTGGCACCGGGCCTCTGCTCGTCAACCATCACGGTCCATTTCAGGCACTTTCAGGCTCAGTGCAGTAGGAGCTGCAGGTACGGCAGGTTTAAGACCTTAAAAGCAGGCTACACCAAAGCTTTTTACAGGTTTTACAGCGCCGCCTGTCAGCTCATTTCACGCACAACAAAGAGCCCGCAGGCCAAGGCCACACTGGCAGCTATGAAGCATGGGGAAGAAGCTGAGTAAGTCTCCGTTTTGGGCTGCTGGGAGCCCGATCTGGGCCGGCAGAGCAATAAGGGGCAGAAAGGGACAGGGCAATCACGACATGGCTGGGTGGGGGGTCTGAAAGTCACTAAGTTGGTCTTGGAATTAAGAGGGCCTTTATGAGAGTTCAACCCAATGCTGGAATGTCCAAACGGGGCAATCGGTCAGTGTCACAACGGGAAGGATCGACAACACGATATGATCACTCATGGTGTCATAACCGAAATGACCGATGCCTTGATAAGAACGGTTAGTAACGGGGACAGTCGATACCGCAGCAGGGAGAATCGATTTCGACAAAGAAAGGGCTACGAGACCCCATTATCATTTCAGACACGAAGCGTGCAATCGTCTGATGTGAACCCGTAGCACGGAAGCTTCCGAGATGCCCTCTCTGTCTCGCTCGAGCGCCTTTGCTCGTGCTGGGTCGCGGCGGTCGTCGTCATGGCGACCATGCCTTCAGAGGCAAGCCGGCAGCTCCAGCCGGGCGCGGTGCGGAGCCTGATGTGGAGCGAGCACCAGGGGATGCTGCCTCCTCCCAAGGCGTCCGCCTTGCCTCGCTGCGTGATCAAGCGGCAGATTAAATCTAATTGGACTGATAGACAAAGCCACATTACCAGATATTGAGGACAGTCTGAGTGCTTCCCACGTGAGTTCAGTTTATTTTAAATATAACCTGACGTGAGTTGTGCCTGTCCCACCGAGACTGGTGCGATTTGGTGGCCTGGTGGCAGGTGGTGGTTGCAAGGAAAAAACGGGCCACTGCGCTCCTCGTTAACGACAAACGACTGCAGGTCTGTGCTGGTGACTAAGTGGGCACGGCAGACAGCAGGCAGATGGCTCCCTCACAGCACGCAGGCTTCATCATCACGCATAATGCCGACCATAAAGACCCCGCTCCCATCGCCATGCTGGGGGGGCAGTTACTGTAAGCTCCAGCGTAAATCAGACAGTAGACAGCGGCTCGTCACAGGCATGTCTACATGTCCGGTAAGCAATTCCGAAAGATTAACAGACACATGGGCAGACAGACTCGCCACGGTTAATGTCCACTGACGGACTCACATATAAGGTTTCCTGCGTGAACAGAAGTTACGGCAAATGACTGACTTTGGTGTCTGATGGAACTTTATTTATTTGGCAGACACATTTATCGTATTTTTTGCGAGAGCTGGGGTCAGACAGGGAGCCAAGGGCCTTGCTGAAGAACCCAAGGATGACATCACTCCACTGACCCTGGGATTTGAACCCACAACCTTCCGATCACGGGCACAGCATCGCATCCAGCCTGAGCCACAAGCAAGCCCAGTTTACAGAGCAGCCATGGAGTCTCCAAGGCGCTCTCCGGCTTTAATTAAAAGCGTAAAGCGGCTACTGAAAGAACGAGCGGGGAGCTGATTAGTCGTCACTACTCCGGTGTGCCAGCTAATGGAGCCCGAACCTGTCCTAAAGATGCGCCTGAGTGATAAACCCCACCATCCTCTGGAACAGGCACTGGGAGGATTAAATTAAACCGGGTCAAGTTCAGACCAGAGCCCTGGGCACAGCTCCCTGAGCTCACCGCTGTGTCAGATCTTCACAAGCGAGGATATCGCCACATGGCAAGTCGACACAGATCTGCTAGCATTATGTTTCCACGGGAGTGCGGGGAAGACCCCACAGGCCATAAAAGGTCATCGGACGGACACGGAAACCGGGCGCAACATCTGCTGATGACATAACTCACCGCTAACACAGAGCGGGAGGGGTCTGCTGACCTTGGAACGTAGCTACCAGGTCTCGAATCTCGAAAACACATGACGTGGGCCTGGGAAAAGGGGCAGAGGCCCATGCAGCTGCTCATTAATCCAACCCATGCAAAAATTCACACCCCAGAAGACCATCTCCCCACCCCCACGTGGGGAAAAAAAACGCTCTGACAAGGACAACATTCACTAGGGTGTCACAGTATTTATAACAACATCCACACCCAACTCCTAGCCCAGCTGCTTTTCCTCTGTGCACACGCACTGCATTGCCTCAGGAAAGCCTACAGAGGGCGCCGGCACCTCACGGACCAGTGCAACTCGCTCACCATCAGACACTTTCTCAGTCCGTTTACAAGGTCGTCATTCTCCTCGGGAAGACAGACAGCAAATCCCAAGTGGAGATGAACAGAACGCTTGGGTTCCCAGCCAGGTCAGCAGTGCGTGAACCGTGTGGTTCCAGCCTTTCAGGGCCTGCTTGTTACAGAAATTTGATCTGAGGGTTCAGAGCAGGCTGCCTAAATCTGGGATACAGCTTACCCTTCCGGGCGAGGAGACTCCCCCACCAGCTGACATACCTTCCAGAAGCTGTCCACCTTGCCATAGACCAGGGACTGGTTCTGCCTTTTGATGTCGTTGATATGTCGGATGTCGCTGGAGTTCAGGTGCTGTTCCACCACGAATCCCAGGAAGGTGTTGTCAGGGGTGTGAGCTGGAGGGGGATGGGATACAGACCAATGCTTAAGCGGTCAGACCAAGACGAGGGGCACAGCCGGTCATAGCTCGATTTCAAGTGAACCACTTCAGCCTTGCTGTCATGAGTAAGCTGGATTGCTGCGAGAAAAAGTGCAGCTCAGGTAATTAGATAAGCCGGAAAAAGGAAGAGGGCGGCATCGAAAATAGCAGACTTCCTGAAGTCGGTGAGTAGAGCACAGGCCGGCGAGAGGGAACAAAACCAGGAAGTGGGACAAACTATGAGGAAAGACGCCATTTCAGCAGGCAAATGCGCTGAGACAGCCAAACTGCAAAGATTACCCTTCTCATTCAAATATTTAACCTTTAGCCAAAACCAAATGATTAAATCACTATCTCCTTGTGTAAGTTTTAGAGTCATCTATAAACTAACAAATTCATTACAGAGGCCACGCCCAAATCAAACTGCACTGCATTACAAAGGCAACCAGGTTATGCAGAATTCACTTTGCATTTGGCAGTAATTATGAGGCACATCTCACAATGCCTTTCAGGGTACATGGACAAGTCTTTAGATTAGTGCTGGGCGGTATACTTACCATTTACTATTTTTCCTTTTCTGTAGTTCAGTGCACTACAACTTTTGACAAGCACCTCTGGATATTTTACTAAGTCTAAATGCCTCTTTGGATGCTTGAAAA
>JAODKN010000001.1:48117682-48137603 GCA_026774425.1 Petrocephalus zakoni | reverse complement strand
AATAAATAGGTTCTATATTTTGACTACAACTGTCATGCAGTGCGATTCCTTCTCTTCATTAGTGCCACCCGCTTGAAAACTGTATCACATTATGGGGCCATGCAAACCTGTATTACTTGTATGCATATTATTATTTTTTGTACAATGTATAATTCTAATGACAGTAGAATGGGTAATGCCTATCCAGTCTACTGCAGTAACTGAAGTGGAAAATATGGTTAACAACCAACTAATGCATGGGGAAAAAAATACCGTTGAATACCGTGAAACAGTCATAATTTTGAAAAATACTATGATATAGAATTTTGGTCATACTGCCCAGCTCTACTTCAGATACAGTTTCTTAATGTTTTACATGCCATGGATCGATATGTCAGTATGATTTCTATGGCTGACAGATTAACAGAACTGCGAATACTACTGCGGGTTGTTGTCTACGTTCATAAAATATCTTGTGATTTCAGAGCATTTCAATCTGCCAGAGATGTTGAAAGACAACTTCAACTGCCTTTCACTGCCTTAGAGACAGAGAAAATATAAGATGCACATGTTCCCCCATCCAAGTTCACAAAGCTCCAGCTACAGATAAAACAGTGATTTCACACGCTAAGATTCTCAGCCCAGGCATCGTGCAGAGAATCAGCAGGCAGAGCTGTCCCGCAACTTCAAACGGCAAATAACCACACTGCTCTGGCTCATTCTGGACACTCCTCCGTGTAATTTGGAGGAAAATAAAATGTAGAATGCGGCTATGTCAGGAGGTGGGATGGGGGTAGTACATCAGTAATTAAAATCTGGCTATATTTACATAACAAATAAGCAAAACACTGGCATTAATGAGACAAAGGATGCAGAGAACACACCCCCCCCCCACACACACACACTCACGGGGGGGGGGGGGAGAGGAGCCCATTCTGGACCTGCTGGTCGCTGGTCCTAATTACAACACTGTAGCTCACAGTAGCTGCCTCCGTAATGACATAACAATGACATACATACATACGTAATCAATACTATATAAACACAGGATATAGGAATATAGAATACTAGTCAGTCAAAAGTCTGGACAAACCTCTTGAACATCATTTTTTTCAACAAGATAACGACCCTTGCGGTTACTTAGTGGGTATCGTACTGCATTTACTGTGGTGGCTACATGTGGAAAGTGGTTTAAAGAATATGCCAGTCTGCAGTGCTGTCATCGAAGCAAAAGGGGGCAATTCTGAGGAGCCTATGATCTGAGAAAATGTCGAGAAGTTGAACCCTTCCCTTGGTCATTGCAATATTCGATATGAAATACTTCATTGCCTCAAGGCCTTTTACTGCAATTTGAATTACAGCTAAAACACATTGAAAGTGGGTGTGTCCAGACCTTTACCTAGTATTGTATATCTGTGAGAATTCCCTGAGAAATGTTGTCAGTAAATAAGCTCTGTGCATACTGCAGCACTGTTCAGTAACCATGTAAAGACATGATCTATACAGATATGAAGGTAGGACAGCAGTCTCCTGGGCCAGGAATGTGCGTACACAAAAACTTGAAGGTCCACATCTTATGCTGGGAAGATTTATGAGCACGGTGTAAGCCAGGTGTGAGGTCCAAACAGTTCGCAGTTATCTGAGCGGATCAGAGGCGGGAGGCAGCCTTGATCCCCTCTCTGAAAGACGGGCTCAGAGTAGCCCTCGTACCCTTGTGGGGCCGACATGAAAGCTCACCTTCTGGTGAACGCCCACGTCGCCATGCAGCCTGACTTCCCAGGCCATCATTCACACATTGAACGTCGTTGTCACAAGACAGGAAGGACACAATGGGGTGGTGACTTACGTGTCAGTAATGCTTAACTGCAAGTCAGTAATGCCAACTTGTGAGGTCACCAGTGACAGATGTATGCCCTAAATCTCCAAGCGTGTTCCTGGTTCCCCATTCCGCTCAATCGCTCACAATGCAGCCTTTCACATGTGCCCGTGAGCAAGCACCCCGCTACAAGCGTGACATGATACAGGTGGGGCAGCTGAAACATCCTACCTGAGCTTTTAGCCGGTAACAGAAAAACTGCAATCTACACCACAAGTATAAAAGAGGTACCCAGTGTTGTTGAAATCTCAGCATGACGATGTACAGAATGACCTCAGAAAGCCGCTCCTGGGCACCAACTTACACTTTACAGCCCTGTTTTATGAAAATGCATGCTTGCATTACAACGTGGCAACAGGAGCCGACTAGTGCGCCATCATGCGCTTTAATTTACATGAGTAAATGTAGCGGAAGCCCATTTCCGGCAAAACTCCCAGGCCAATCTCCCTCCATCTTTAAGCACGTCTTTGTAGGCAAGAAGGGCAAGAAACACAACAATATCGGTACAATACAGCAAATCCACCTGCCTCCATCCTTATAAATTCTTTTACAATTCATCTTCTCATATTAAATTATACATGATAGAGTTGCTTTGTGTACGCCGCGGCCTGCACTTCATTCTACAACGAGCTATTCCTCATTCACCCGTTTCTTTTTAATTAAGCCGTCAAATGAGACTGAATCAGCTAAAAGACACACATATAAACCAGTTTGGTTTCAATTAGGACTCCATAAACATTGTTTTAGAAGGAATTTGGCTCCCGACAGAGGAGTGAACGATACATTAAGCTTCATTAAGGGTCCGTAAGACATCGAGGGTGGGGGGGGGATAAATGGCTCAGCCTACTGAGTAATGATGGGATTTCTCCAGTCCGCTGGGATGGACCGTGGGAGTGAGACAGGGCCTAGATGCAGGCTCCAGGCGCCCCATCCACAAGGACAGTGGTCATCATCTGGTACCTGTTATTAAACTCCACGTGTCGCTCGCTCAGACCCCGGCGCTGGAAGACGCGTGACCGCTGTCGCTAAGCCAACGTGGGAAGGGAGTAGAAAGAAGGAAAAAGTGCGGCAGGTTTCATACACAGACGTAGGCGGCCCCTCTGCTGGTGTCAGCTTGGCTTTATCCAGATGTAGAGAGACAGGATGAAGCCAAACGCATGCACGTGATCCCTAATGAGCTCAAAGACGGCTATGCTGCTCTCTCGTGTTTCACCCCAACAATCGATGCTTTTCCGCTGAGGAGGTGGAGTCCGTGGCTTCGCGCTGATGTCATGGCGGGCCGGTGAAATGGGAGCGCACCCCGAGGGCCCCAGACTGCACACAGGAGATGTGGAAAACATCTAGGTTTCCAGTGTGAACTTGGCTCCCCGTGATGCTTATGAGAGAGACAGAGAGCGACCGCCACAACGCCATGGTGACCCTCACATGTCAGGGAACAGGCAGCTGCCATCATTGCGTTGGACAGCCCCCACAGTTGCTAGAACACCCATTTCAAACCCTGACACCCAACCGCAGAGGAACACTGACCCTCACTCAGATGTGAGACCCATTTTCTGATCTGCTGGTTGCGTGTGGGAGGCATGGGGGCGAGGGAACCATTAGGCAGCCATCGCCGGAGCGTTGGAGAAGCCAACCCCCACCCCCCATGGCTGGGTCTGTCCCAGCCGGAGCTCACACCGACAGACACAACAAAGCCGTGCGTGTGGGAGTGCTGACAGAGGAATGCTAATGATGCTATAGGTGAGAGATCATCCATCAAAAGGGGCAGCTTGGCAGGAAATCACAACCAGCAGCTAGACAAAGGTTAGGGTGAGCAATGCTCTCTAAGCTGCATAACCAGAAAAAGCAGAAATATTCAAAGTATCGCTCATTCATTTTAATAGTGCCATGGCAGAATCTTGAGACAACCATGGTAGATTGATATAGTCTGAACAGAAAAGGCCACAGATGAAAGAGCAGGCCCCACTCCCTTCACCGTTTCCACAGCGACGCACGGGCCGAACGACTTACGGAACATGGTATTGAACTGCTGGGGGTTCAGGTTCCATTTGCCCCATGGGGTCTTGTGGCCCTTGGACTGGGCATAGTGGGCGTGGTTGAACTCAGGTTCGGTGCCAAAGGAATCCAGCACTCGCAACATGCACCTGAAAAAGGAAGGATGAGAAATAAAGGAGGGAAAGAAACAGACACATGCATGGTGCCTCAGAAGGAGCTCCACCAAGGACAGTTTAATGATGAAGTACCATGCATCAGATTTGCAGGAGCAGCCAGCCTGAAACAGGGCTGAATGGGGAGGGACTATCATTACCATTTTTATGTACTTCAAAGACATCACATAAATGTTGATGCATCTTATGCTGGCAGAAAGGTAATGTTAGACATTAGTCTGAGCAGTGAGATGATTACATGGTAACCAGGCATATTCCAAGATTCCAAGGGGTGGGGGTTCGGGAACTGAGCGGCAGGTGTCCGGGGAGATGGACACGAAACGGCTGTGCCCATCAGCACTCACGGGTCACATCTCGGAAAAGGTCACATCTCCACCAGTCTTCTTTAGGATGCGCTTGAGCTTGGCCAACTGCTGTGGGTCTCAGCTCCAGCAGTGCCTTACTTATATGGGATTTGCCATCCTGATAATAGCCATGTTGTTGGTTCAAATTAGTCTCTTCGGACTCCCAGACCAGAGCATTAAACCAAGGCAACTGGGAGAAGGTCTGGGTGATGGCAGACGCATTAATCACCAGAAAAGGGGCCGACCTCGTCCCTTCTACTCCAGGGGAGAATACTCCACCGCAGATTCTGCCTGAATTAGCACTGAAGTGCCACAATCAGACAGGACAGATAACAGACGAAAGCCTGTGCTGTCAGAGTAAGATGTTTCCTCTCCAGCAAATTAAGGTTGCGTAAGGAAAGGACAGCCATACAAAAGGCAGCCCGTTATTTCCTGGGTGCCAAGGGCAGAAATGTAATACGTACCTTTTTCAGGGATAAGGAAAACACAAGAGTTGGCTTTCTGATTAAGTGCTGACCGCCGGTACTTCTAAAGGCAGCTGCTGCGAGTAACCGTCATCGCAAAACAAAGGGTGGCATTTTCACCGGGCCCCGGAGCGGCACTGGTTGGCCCCATGACCAAAAGTCATATCTTGCAGGCGGTAGAGGGAGATACGCGACTGTGGTTTATGCTACCCTGGCAACAGCCATATCAACAGAGACTGACATTTACGCCAACATTTGACTAGCAAAGGAACCCGAGTCCCCGGGGCTTTGCACATTGCTAACCTGAAAGGTTGCAAATCCGAGGGCTCATGACAACCGCGACCGGATGATATAGAAAAAAATAAATAAATAAAAAACACGTGACTTACGCTCAGGAGTTCCTGACTAAAAACCATGGCAAGCGTATCCAAGCATGACCTTGAAATCCAAGGACTGAAACCTTGAGCAGGTGTCAGTAGGTAAAATGGACTGGAATGTTGTTTGCAATGCAAACTATCACAATAGCTCCAGCAGATACCACTGTACAGGCACGTTCAGCACCGAGCATGGAGGTCTCCGGTGCGTGTAAAGAAAAGCTACAAAGAAACCACACAATACAAAACCACGGCCCAGGTAACTATAGAGCAGAAGTACTTAGCTTGCTGCCCAGCACATTTGAAACAGGTTTGCATCCCCCCAGAATTTCCTTGAAAGACTGATTAGTAACCACTGACTGGGAAATCCCAAGTGTCTGGATTCTGACTGTAATAAAGCAATCGGGACCAGAATTAAGAGGATGGTGAGACTCACTGGTAGTGCACCCAGGAGGGTCCCAGAGTCTTCTTGAACTGAGTGAGGCCCACAATGTCGATGTAGATGAGCTCCACCACTTTGTCTCCCTGTGTGGGGCAGCTGGACTTGTTCCCCATCACTTTCCTCATGATCCTGCCAGGAGGGAAACATTCATGAAGTATGCCAAACTCGAGAAGAAGTGATAAAAGAGTCTTATGTGAGAGAGGTAGCAAAACAGATTACTATCCCCTCTGTGAGACTTTGCTTCTTTGCAGCAAGATAGAAACATGCAGTCATGGGCTGAACCTGAAGAGCTTAGAATGTTCTATGGGTGCTGTGGTGTCGGCTGACAGACTCCTGCTCACAGAAAGATGCAGAGTTACGAAGAGGCTGACAGCTTTATGAAGTGATCCCAAACAAGCTAGAACAACATCACCATGTTGTAGAGTAGGGAGGGATGAGAGGAGTAAAACCGGTATATGCTGCATCATAATAAATGTTTCATGAAGCCAGGCCCAATATAAACCTCACTGTGGCTATGCGTCTACACAGAGAGATACAGCAAATCCAGGTGGTGTACATTTACCTGTCAAGAGCAGCATCTATCAAGACAATCATCCAGATAATCTTCAATAAAAAAGACAACGCAATCGCCTGAATAGTTTTTTTTCCGTAGCTGAATAGTCTATTTCTGTGTTAGGACACCACCTCCTCTAAATTAACCTCTTTATCAAGAGTTTTGAAAGTTACAGTGCAGCTATAGCCCTGGCATTACTTAACAGGTGAATTTCACCACAAAATAGCATTAAGCCATAAAGGAACTTGAACATTGGCTGCACGCGAATGCGAATACACAGACTGCAGCCACCAGCTGGTAGAGCAGGCCGCGCTTCATGCGGACCATAACAGTAGTTAGAAGTAGTAGATAGAATCTTTTTTGTCATTGTCACAAGTACAATTAGATGCTGTTTGAAGCAAACCAGCGGATGCACATTAGGAGGAGGAAAAATTAACAGTATAAAAAGATTTACAATAAAAAATAATATAATATGCAAAAGGAAGGTGGAATAAATATAAGTGTAGGAAGTGAATTACAAAACAAGTGCATATATATATATAAATATACACACACATAGGAACTTATCTAAGGCCACCTAACCAACGTGTGATCGGGTGGTCAAAAGACACTCGTCACTCACTCTTTGAGCTCAGCCAGAGATGCAGAAATGCGCAGGTCGTGGCCCAGCAGATACAGGGTGGTAATGAGGTCACTCCACTGCACCAGCTCCCCCAGGGGGCCTCCGCTGAAGGCGTTCTCTGCGATCTTGAAGCCGGACTCCTTGGTGAGCAGGCCGAGGTGCACCAGGATCTGTGTGTGGAAGGAGGGGGACCTTCTGTTAGCAACACGGATACCCATGTGCAACAACGTTAGAGCCAATGCAACTTGTTATAAGCTAATGAAAACTCACAATGACCTTGCAGAAGTTTACAGACATATCTACAGATCATGCAGAAGGATGAATTATTCCACTCAAACCTCAAATCTCAGTTATCAGACATATGGATGATCCTCCTGGAATATACCTAGATTTCAGCTAAGTTTCTTGGGTCATCCACTAAAAAGCAGATACCCATTCCCATGTAACCCAACCTGTGCCAATTTCCCCGTTATTCCCAGCACCCTAAATGGATATTACACCACTACACTGCGGACTAGGGAGATGTTCTCTTTACGGCCCAAGCAAAGCCAGTCAGACACAAGCCTACCTTCTTGCGCCGCCGTTTAGTCAAGTCCTGCTTCTCGGCCAGCGACCCAATGGCGCCGACCCACGCCTCAGCCATGCGGCGGATCCGCAGCATCATCCAGCGGAACTCCTCCCGATGCGACATCATCCGGTACAGATCGTCAAAACTGGTCCGGATCTCAGTCTGCAAGCAGAGGAACGAAGAGTTTGGACCCCCATCAGCATCACTTTGCTACAATGAACATTTTTTTTTTAAAACACTCCCCTCGATACCGGAAGGGCTGAGCGCAACCATTACCTCACTTTGAAAATGCCTTTTCTGTACAAGGGGGGGAGCTTCCTACCACCTGCTATCAACACGTTCACGGGGAAAGGACTGTCAAAATGATTCAGCGTAAATAAACCGCTGACAAGAAACAGGAGCACGCCGGCCGGCCAGCCTGCAGCCCCGACGCATCGAGCTGTATTATGGAGCCAAATATGTTGCATTGCACACATAAGGAGCGGAGTTCTGGGAGGGGGTGTAGCGTGGTGGTGGAGGAACACACTTAGCCACAGTGCTGGATGGAAACCCACTTTACCTCTTAGAAATACATCAATATGGGCTCATGTATCCAGGCATTCTTATCTGGCAGAGGGGGGGTCTAGGGGCCTTGCTCAAGGGCCCAAGGGCGACATCTTTCTGCCAATGCTGCAAATTCCTTCGTGCCGACCACAGGCACAAAGGAAATGGCAGCACCATATGCGTCCAAACAGGGTGACTGGGAGTCTCTGTGTCACTCGGCATTGTTTGCCTACGGCACCACCAGTCTCTCCATGGCAGAACAGAACCGGGACAGTGAACCGGGTCAATGAGACAGCCCAAGACCCAGGAGCCCGCCCTGGAAAAGAAAACAAGGCACCTGGAACCTTCTAAACGGGGACACGTTAAATAGGGACACATTAAAATGAGGACATTTGGGAAGGTGGCTCAGAATGCACTTGGTCCCGCTGGCGGAGCTGGAGGTGGTCTGGGGGTAGGTGGTTAGGGTGAGGCTGTCTGCTCTCGGAGGGGAGGGTGTACTCACCAGGCCTTTGCTATCGTCCTCATTGAGACGCTTCAACCGCCAGGACAAGCGTGGACACCAGTTCTCCACCTGGGGGACACAGACAGGAAGGAGGATCATCTCCAACTGTAAAGTGGATTCTGAAACACCTGAAGCTGCACAGATGAAAGAAGCAGGATCCTGCAGCACCGCTGACCAGCCACCCTTATGCCCAGGCAGACCCACCCATGTCTAACCTCTGCCTGGAACTACCATCTATACCGGCCTGTCGGGCCGTGATTCAGTCCATCCTTCCTCCCACTACTGAAAGCTGACAAGCAGCTAGATACAGATTTTCTGCCCGGTTTGAGGACCTCAAATGCCGCAGCCTTTAATGCAACGACAGGGTTGGCTTTAGGATTCTTAACTAGGGATTTGGTCCCCACGGTTAACAGCGTGTTCGGCAAATTAAAATTTTCCCCCTTGGTTACGAGACAGACTAGAGGGGAGGACCAAGGACAGAGGACTGGAAATGCAAGTGTATCACCATGGAAACCACAGGGGGCACACAAAACATGGCCAGGTCAGAGGAGCTCTCCATCATTCCGCAAGGCATAAGGTCTCATTTCGCTCATACGAAATGCACATAAGCTGCAGTCTCTGTGTAACGGGTGCCACTGAATTACCGCCTCATGCTCAACTGTTGCAATTATAAAATTTTGCAATCGCAGTTTGTCTTTACCCCAGAAACAATGAATTGTGTCATTTCCAAAAAATGTATTACCTGCAACAATAAAACAAAACTTTATCACACTATATCAATATTATGCAACTGAAAGATGTTTAGCAGTAATTTCCATTCGCCTGAGACTATTTATGAGTTTTTATGAGATATTTTATGAGATCTTGAGTGTATTTGATGTTGCAGACAAAGCTGAGAATATAATGGACCTTAACAGGGAACCCACAATAATGTGACTTAAAAGCATCAGCAAGTCAGACAGGTGAGGTCCATGTAAATTTTCTGGTTCATCTTTTATTTCCTCTTATTTTATCGGCTTTTTGCTTCCACGGTCATGTTAAACCATCATTGTAAAGTACTTACAAAAGAGGGAAGTCATGAGTAAGTCTGACTGCTTTGTTAGCAGGGAGGTGTGACCGCAGCAGTCTCACCAGGCAAACTCACCTCGCTGAGATAGATAAAGAAGGAACACGTCGAGCCGTCCACACCATAGTTGCTGTAGCAAGGGTCTGAGCGCCACATGTCCTTCATCCACTGAGGAAGAGGGGAATAGGGCTTACATCATGGCAATCACAAACAGACACGCTTTAAATAGACCGAGATTCAGCTTTGCTCTGACATGTGCAGAGGGTCTGTTTACAAAGATGCAGACGACTGCATGGTACCCTTTTATCTGAGCTGTAATCAGCCATTCATCGCTGAGCCGCTATGATTATAGACGTTCAGGGACACCGCAAAAGCACGCGGAGGGCAGAGGCGTAGGGTTTTGATTTCAATACCCTCCAAAGGAACACACAGCGGGAGCCACTCGTTAAAGCCTCAGGAAAAAACCCTCCATGAAATACAGGGACTTGGGGGAGGGGCCTCTCACGAGGAAGGAATAAAACCATCAAATAAAAAGATCTTGCTGCAGAACTACTTTGAAAAATTCCACATATTCATGCTTTCCATCTGCTTTTTCAGACTCATAATGAGTTTTAGGAACAGTCATTCCCTTAAAGATTGTAACCATCACTTAAAAAAAAAAACAATAAAACTCCATAATTTTAAGACTGCAGCGTGTTTTTAAAAATAGATTCTACAATAACACTTTTTTCATGTTAAGATCGTATATTTTTTTAAGACTGGTAGACTAATTACTGAAACACTAATTACGAGCCAGTCAGATATTAAGACATACACTGTGATCTTTTCCTCTTAGCAGATCTGATTTGAAAGCGTCTCTGTTTGATCGGGGCAGAATCTTGGAAAGCAGAGATGTGTAAACAAGGGCCATCTAAGCGCTCGCTGGGCATTGTGCGCTACAGGGGCACACATACGTCAAATGTGTAAACAAGGGCCATCTAAGCGCTCGCTGGGCATTGTGCGCTACAGGGGCACACACACGTCAAATGTGTAAACAAGGGCCATCTAAGCGCTCGCTGGGCATTGTGCGCTACAGGGGCACACATACGTCAAAGAGCTTATTTTTGTAGAAGCCGAGGGCCAGGCGATGGGGCCCCATGCCAGTGAAGGGGCCTGGCTCTTACCTTCAGCTTGCTCTCACAGTGGGGGAAGCCATCCAGGGCAGGCAGTTCACACTTCTCCTGGGCCCCATTCAAGAGATCTACAGGAGGAAGAAGGGCACATGTTCAGAAGCGTGTGCCATTGGCAAGTGTACACCAGCATGAGCGAGAGAAACACGGACAGTCTTCAATCGATCAGCGTGACATTTAACCCCAGCCAAGGCGGGTCCTGGCCCACAATGAACTCAAATGTGTAAATCCCACCCACAGCTAATGGACGCAGTGCTCTGAGGAGATGGTGAGGTATGGTGAGATACTGTTCGGGCTGCAGCGTGCAGCAGATACATGCCCCCAGGACAGAGCGATCACCTTTCCCCCCTTAACAGACATGGGATAACGTGATACACTGATAATAACGACAGCTGAAGCAACAGACTGCAAGCTGGTCAGCTGTCGCAACTCGGCGCCAGAACTTCATTTTTCCCAAGCAGATCCGGTCTGCTGGCCCGTCACAATAAACACCCCCGCAGATGATTTAGGAACCAGGCGCCGGCCTCAGACATCTTCAGAGCTTCTCGTTCATGAAGGAGAGGCTCGAGCTTTACGGTGATTTTGGTACTTCAGCATCTCCACATTGAAAGGGTTGGCTTGAAGGGCCATCTTACTGCACTTTAACGATTCAGGCAGTGGCCCTCAACAGAGTGGGGCCACTGAGCCACTCTCACTGCAGGGCTCCCCACCCACAAACATCTCCCCCTGACGCATGGCATCCCACTGGGTTACCACTGTAGCTATGGTTACAGGGTTGTGTTCATTTGGTCTATTTAAGTCTTTGACTCCCATTGCCTGTGTTTACAGTTTATCATCAGGGCTGTTAAACCCCTTAGCTTTAAAGTTGTAAAAGTGAATTAACAGATTACGAGCAAAAACAACAACAAAAATAATCACAATTGCAGGGGAGTTCGTCTGTGGAAAATTAATTGTGATTCCAGCCTGGAGAAGTTAAAGTCGACCTTGAGATAAGCTTCCCTGACAAACTAATCCGTCCGGAAAAAGCTTTAGTGGTTTTGCCCCTCTCTCCAGGGGGATCCCGACTTAGACGAGAAGGAATCGACTCACAAATTCAATCAAGCCTCAGGGCATACAGACTTTGACGGATAGGAGCCCCCCCCCCAATGCCATGCCAGTGCAGCAAGGGACGGGCGAAAGCGGGTGAAAAAACAAAACGTGCCCACTTGGTGATCCGCTGGCCTGGGCAAAGGGGAACTAGATGCAAGGAGGCATGAAGCCTGAAGGTGATGGCAAGGCCATGATGAAAGGCGAGCTTCCTCCCCAAGCTGCAGGGCCGGGCGAGCTTCCTCCCCAAGCTGCAGGGCCGGGCGAGCTTCCTCCCCAAGCTGCAGGGCCGGGCGAGCTTTCGCACGCAGCCGCAACGCCTCACAGACCCAAACAGGAGGAACCTGAAGCCGCAGGACTGTACTAGTGACTCACTGAGAAGCTCAGGAATGGCAACATACTGCAACCCTCATCTGATTCTGCAAATACCCATCCCACAAAGAAACGGAGCTGAGGGTGGGTTCTCTTTCATTGTCTGATCTCCAGCACACCAGAATCAGAAGCAGGGATCCATTTGCAGTGTTACAAAAGTTTAGGCTTTCCAAAATACAACTCCCTTGCTCCCAGGGCTAAAATGTACCAGGTAACACCCTGTCCCGAAAGTGGCCTGCGAGAGGCGACGTCACGACCCCCGGTAACCCCTACAGGACTGACGGACTGCCGGTGCTGGAAGCTGCGGTGATGTTTCCCAACACAGGCATGCCTTAAGTATTGCTTGCGCAGAGCATGACATGAACACCTCGAGAGCGGTTTAGTAGTAGTTTAGTTGCTGGGGGGCACCAGGAAAATCCAACTGAGTTTTTTTTTCCTGAGGCATGACTGACTTCCTGCCATTTAAACTGAATTCATCACAAAGAAAGGCGTGATTCATCACTGGCAAGGAGGAGGAGGAGGACGGCCACTAGTGAGAGCTGAGGAATCAGAGTGAGAAGCTCTCACGGGTATTCATGCATCATGACACCTTCCAGGATCTGTCTCCACCTGCATCCTATGTCACACGCTTCCACAGTCAGTACTCAAGCTATGAACGAGGCTGGGCTGCTGTGGGGGTGAGCGCATGTGTGCAACCTGCCCCAAAGTCCATCTAACGAGCTTTAACGGCCACAGAAAGCAAATGAACTCTCGCTTCGGTGTCAGCATTACTACTGGGGCGGGTGTCTTTCGGGGCCCTTGTTCTGACCTGTACCTGCATAACTATCCTGAACCTCTCACTCCCCCAGGGCAGTGCAGACCTGCCTGAACACAGCCCACACCTAAAGAATACCTAAACTTTACTGGCTTGACTTTACTTGACAGACACTTTCTCTTGCTGGAGGCCACACGCAGAAGCAGCAGTTCCTGCGATTAAGGCTGTGTGCAAAAAAAAAAAAAATATTCCCGGGACATGACTCCTTCTCTGGGATAGAGGCAAACTACGCAGAGGCGTGGAGTAGCCCGCCTGCCTCCAGTCACTGCAGTTTCCCCAGACATTCAGAGACACCAGGGATCGGGGGGGCGGAGGCGAGGCACACGTGACCGGCGATGTGAGCAAGCAGCAGGTTGCTCACCAAGGTGAGAGACTAGGGGAGAGGTTTGAGGCCACACAGGCACATGAACAGTTCAATTATCATGCAAACCAATCTCGTTTAGCCTCCGCTTACGCTGAACTGGGACACCGCGCCACACCATGGCCTGGTGGGACCACTGTCCCCCTGTGTCACCACTCTGCATGGTATCCATGGGAGACCACATCAGTGCCTGTATTCCGGCTCTGAGCCGGCACCACTGCTCCGCAGAACGTACCGCTAACGAGGAACAGGCACCGGGGAGTGCGAGCCCGGGGTCGGCACCCCGCCACGCTGGAACGGGGCCGTATTCATCGAGAACAGAGCCGGCTCGGGAGGGCCGCTAACAGGCCCCTTTTCATCCCGCAGCATGGAAACTGGTTCAGACCAGAAAGTGATGCAGCGGCAGGCCACGGAACGCCACACTCACGGACCGCCTGGCAGGAAGGCTCCGGCTCGGCTCCTGTTTCAGCCCCAGCTGTGACTCACGACACTCCCATGTCCCCAGCGCAGTGCGTAGCAGTGCGTGAAAGTGCAGGCAATCTGCAGGCAGGGCACTCCGGCATGCCAGTGAGATACAGAAGCTACACACACAGGGAGCTCAACAGGGCAGATCGGGATAATGAAGTCTGCACCCTCCCGCGGGAGAGCACAAACAAACAAACAAACAAACACTTAGGCGAGAGTTTCAGTGTGTGCAGACGAAACCACATGCATGCCAGCAGACAGTTACACGGGACGCTGAAAATAAACATCATCATTCATGGTCACATGACCCATGTGACCCAAGGTGGTGTCGAAGAGGCACATGGCTAATTGAAGGTACAGAAGGAGCCCCCAACCCCCACCAAACCCCCCCCCTTAAACCACATGGGCTTATATGAAAAACCTGCTTTCATTAATTGTTCAATTTCATCACTTTAATTTAATCACCAAACTAAACCATTGAAAAAGTTTTTAAAACAAAAAGGAAGGGGCACTGTTGTGTAAAAAAAAAAATAAAAAAACTCCCTCTGTATTAAATTTATAAAATAACATTTGAGTACAATGAGTTCTTTAACCACTGCAGCACCTAATGTATGCCATCAGCCTAAACACATTAGGAACAGGGTCACTTGAATTTTCTGCTATTCTTACAAGGAAAACCGGATTTCCATTTCTCTGGTCTCTGAAAAACAAGCAACATCATGGTAGGGAACGTTGGGGTAGCAAAGCACGTTCAGACCATGTGGCTGCATGAGGAAGGGGCAGAGCATCTCACAGACCCATACTCTTTGACACCAGCCTTCCCTGGGGGAGAGGCCATGATAACCAGCCTTTCCTAATGGGGTTATCAGCACTGTGCCCTCATCAAGTTTCAGCCCCTTTAACCCACACCGCAAGGCTCATTGTCCCAGCCCACCAGGGAGAAGGATCCCCCCGCCATTGCGGAGCAGGAACCGAAAATCCCAGAAAGGTAGGACCTTCTGGTGGGGGAGCACAATTGATACAATAAGAAAACTGTATACATTACTGCTCTGCTTCAAAACATCCTACATCACAAGGTGTGGCCCAAACATTCTCCACAATCCTTAGATATTTGAGACAAAGCTGCTCTGAATCAGTTACTGAAACAAATTTACTCACTGAAAGTTTTGTCTGTGGCCATATAAAAGTGCCAAGGGGATTGTGGGAACAACAATCACATCACTAGTGTGTTTGTCCTTAGTGAACAAAAGCACTGTTTATTCCAGCATTTAAATGAAGACAGGCTCTGGTGTCTAGAAAACTTAAAGAAAACAAACTCCCTGGAAATAATCTTTCTGCAGTCTGTTCCTAGTTTCTTTACTCATAAAGCATTTCAATTACGGAGCAAACACAAAGTCCATATAGGTTCTAACAGTGCACAAACAGCCTCAAAGCACTGGGCCTACCAACTCCAAGTCTGAAATGGAAAACCGCAAAACCTCTTAAGGCAAAGTGTGTGTAGGTGAAACGGCGAGATGATTTGCAGCCATGCCGTTCTGCAGTGACAACCTTTTTAAAAACCATCATTAGTGTGGAGCCAGATTTTCAAACTGCCCTTCAGGAACCCTAAATCAATATCTTCATGATTTATTCCAAGCTGCTGACACCAGCCCGAACTCAAACGGTACGGTCACTGATTTTGGCCCCTTCGAAGTGAAATCCGGCCACTCTGTGCGTTGAGCTGATGATGATAAAGCTACAAGTTAGGACTGCGGAAAGGCTCCGTTGGCTCAGATTCCGCAAACTCATCCCGGACACCTGCAGTGTGTGGCTCAGTGGGTTAGGACACTGTCTGCGATCAGAAGGTCACAGGGTCAGCAGAGTGATATTACCGTTGGGTCCTTGAGTAAGGTCCTCAAGGCCCAAAGGCTCCAGGGACTGGCTGACCCTGCCTTCTCAAATGTGTGATGCTTTTGGTAAAAGTACCCAGTAAATAAAGGTAACAGAATCAAACACCTTCTGTCATCTCCGTTAGGAGGGTCAGCGAGGGAATGCACGCCTGAATTCGAAAGCACATCCCAAGATGAGCGGAGCGATTGTGCATGTGGATTGTGTGTGTGAATTTATACTCCTTGGGTGGGGTGGGGTTGGAGTCAACACCACACCTCCAGGTTGGAACCCCGAGGGTCCAGTCGCAGTCGGCCAGGTGTGTCACAGGGAAAGAGGATGCACCCCCCACAAAACAGCAATGGTCCCATCAGCCAATTAATCATGTCTAGTAAGTTGTGGCTCACAAGCCCTACCTAAGGTTTCAAACACAAGGCAGAGAATGGACCGGCTCCAGAGAACCGAGGAACAGGCCATCAGCACGTGCTGATAAGAAAGCTCCGTGGCCTCCCAGATATGCAGGTGAACCGTGGCTTCAATGCAAAGTAATTGCATTTCCACACCAAGGACCAACAAGATAACAGCATAGGTGATGCTGGTGATGGAAGCTCATTTAAACTTAATATTTTAACCTTCCCATTTCATCATTGGGGGGGGGGGGATTAACAGGGGAGCGATGCGGGCACCCTGTATTTGGGTGAGCAGGTCCCGGTGCGCTGAGCCCCTGTGTCAAGAGAGACCCTTTATGTGGTTTGCGCTGACTGTTTTTCTCCCATGGAAAGCAGAGAGAAAAATCAGTAAAAAGCCTTGTGCTGGTCCCTGGCTGATCTTGGTTATGGGCGGCCTATATCACGGTCTACATCACACCGACAAACTGCACCTTAATTCCCACCCCAAACGCGACCAGGCTGCATCCTGAGACCCAGAATTAAAAAAAAAAAAAAAAAAAAAAACACATGCATTAGCAGACCCAGCACAGTATGTGGGTCAGAACCAAAACCACATGACGGGCCTTCCGTACTGAGCCAAGACCACGCTCTGTCATCCCCTGCCCTCTCCTAAGGGGGCAGCTACCGATCAGCCTCTGCGCCAAGCTCGTTTATCTGCAGGCAGAACGAGACCGCTGCACGTCACACTCGCAATCCAGAGGAGAACGTACCGCTGGTAAAGGTCGTGCCGCCCCCACTGCACTGCAAGTGGGATCATATTTAACCGGGGCCGAGCTTCTGCAGGGCCGGCGGGGAAGCGGTAGCAGGCGGTCCGCTTTTGGCAGCATTGATTTCTGGAATATTTATTTGTGATTTCAGGGAAAGGACGTGCTGGGCGGGGTCTGAAAACAGTGGAGATGTGGGTTACTTGGGCCGTTATCTGCTTGAATGGTTCAGCTGAGTGCTATGAGACCCAGCAGCCGAGCTGTTCCAATCCCACGAGGATTTCACTCGTTTCTAGGTGACTGTTTCTAGGACGTGCCCCGAGGTTCCGCCAAAACAGTCCATGAAGTCCCAAGTGCAACCCACCTGCCACGTTGACCTTGTCGGCATTGCCCGTGCTGGTGGCTGTGGCCCCAGTGGCCGTTCCGTTGGTGAGGTTGCCTGTTGCGTTGAAGATGGCCATGTCCACCTTGGACTCCAGTTTCCCCAGCCTCAACAGAATGTTGTCCAGAAGCACGGCCAGCGTCTTCTTTAGGTCTGAGAGATGGATATACAGGGGGATAATAGACGAGGATCACATTAGCTTCCTGATCAAATGCACCATCCAGCAAAGGTCTTACGAGAACCTTAGTTAGATCTTCAGGTGAGAAGTAAACATAACCTTGCTCAACAATGATACCATACATTCTGAGAACATTCCAGAAAGAGCCTTTAGAACCTCTGGATGGAGCGATGCATGGCTTGATTATTTGGCTGCAAGTCATGTCTTAACTTGCAGGACAGTTCACATTTCGCCTGTCAGGAAAACAGGCGCTGGGCACAGTTTCACAATAGCAGCTCATGGGTGGGGGAGATGAGGCACCCCTGGGTTCTGTTTCATAAAACACCTGTGAGAAGAGAGGCCAAGTAGATGCTTCCCCCATGTGACAGTGAAGGGAAAGCCCCCCCCCAACCCCAGGGCCAGACTAGGGTGATCTGGAGAAGACCATCACAGAAGCGTGCCGGGATGACACCTCCAGCCCGGCAGGAGGAGGGCTGAATTGGCATGATGTGGCTCAGAGGTATGTCTGGGACTCACAGCCAAATCTATATCCGGAGGACGGATGGAGCGCCATCCGCAGCCCTGAATCAATGCTGGGTCATTTTGGTGCAAAGTCATAAAAAGGGCATACTCAGGTTTTACAGACGTAGCTCTGTATATTGGTGGGTGTGGGTGTGGGTGTGTGTGTGTGTGTGTGTGTGTGTGTGCACACGCGCTTGCGTATGCACACCACGCACATCCCTGTGGGTAAGAGCTTATCACGGCAGATCAGAGGTGTTAAACTCTGCTCCACACGGGACCTGAGCACACTGGTGTTCTTTTCAACAGAGCTCCTAATTAATTAACCTTTCTGCCCTAACGAAGCTGCTTTGAGAACAAACTGTGGAATGAATCCCACTGAGCTGACAGAGTTTTTTGTGGGCTGTCATGTTTCCATAACGATAACCTGAACTGGCATACTGCCAAAGCATTCTGATGGCAACAGAACTGTGTAAAAAAAAATGTTTTGAAAATATTTGCATGCTGTAAAACTACAGCTAAGGAATGCTGCTAGTCACTCACTGCCTGAACCATTAAGCTGGTTATCAATGACTGATTACTCTACATGAAGTCTAATACCAAATTATTCTGAAAGGCATCAGAATGACTCAGCTAAAGGGTATTTTATTTTGAGATCCACACCTTAGCTTTTAAACGAGAAATGAGTACGGCCTTATGCAATGGAAAGCAAGAATTTAGTTTGTGATGTCAATTGTGCAACAGTCATTCAGCTGCTCAAATATTGGAGCAGATTTTAGCATCGTCGTGAAGGCAGGGTGCAGTACAGGGCAGATGTTTGACTGATTACCCAGGATCCTCACACTTCTTCTACTCTGCACTGGCCCCCCACTGACCTTGGCCGGCTAACACTTTAACGAACATGGACGCTGGCCTAAAACGACCTGTATCTTGCAAGGCTGCTCATACTGATGTCAGTGATCCTGATCTAGCAGAAGGAGAGCAGCCCGGGATTATAAAAACTTAAAGGCTCCATATCACTGATCTCCAGGGAGCAAGAGGAAAACTGTTTCTAGAGGTTTTATGCGACTTGCATGCCTTCTGGTTCTTGGTACTTTACAGTTTTTTGAGGACCGGCGCACATGCATTTCCATGCCTATGTGATGATGCATGCCCAGCGACCGGAGCACGGTGCAGCTGCACGTGACCCTTCAGCACATCACGAGGCTGAGCACGCGGTCACATCAAGCCACACTTCCAGCTGCATGAAGTAATGCGCTCGGTTTTCATCCAAACATTGTCGCTCGGAAGACCAAAAATGAACCGCGGGGGAGCTCGGAGACGCAGGCTGAACTCATCAGGGGAGATCCTTGCTGCCAAGCCATTGTGGTTCATCCAAAGACCCTCCTTGTTTACTTGTATCCTGCCCCGCTTACAGACTTCCAAAGGAGCCTCGTGCAAAGCAAACACCGGGTCCAATGATGACAACATCTCCGCGGCACCAGAGTCCCGTTAGTAAGAACAGCGGTGCGGTCCATTTCCTCCATCACATGTCATTAATGACTGCGTGATGAACGACAGCAAAATACTTTTTTTTCTCCACATCATTACATCACCATCGAGCTGAAACACAGGACCAAACTGCTTGTTGTGTTCATAGCTCGTCTTAACGTCCTGCCAAATCCTGACTGCCGTCAGACACAGAATAAGAGCAGCAGGCTCTTACCAATCCCGCTAAATCTCTCCTTTAATACCCCCTCATCTGGGCTTGGTGCAGTGCGCTTCATTAATGCTCCGAAAAAGATTAGGTAGGAGGCAGGTGATGTGGGGGTGATTCTATAAGGCTATAACTAATCGATAAATTGTGGGGATGATTCTATAAGGCTATAACTAATCAATACGGGAACTGACTAAATTTAAGGGATGATTATGATTCCATAACACTATAACTAATGGATAGGAGAACTGACAGGCGCCAGCAGGACAGGATCATCCAATCGGGATAGATAGAGGGAACAGACAGAGGCGTAAATGGCTCTTATTTACGTCTGGCCTTCTAGAAGGACAAGGACTAACCAGCTGACGAGAGCAAATGTT
>JAODKN010000001.1:48085209-48097100 GCA_026774425.1 Petrocephalus zakoni | reverse complement strand
CCCCGCGCCGGGGGCCCCGCGCCCCCCCCCCCCCCCCCCCCCCCCGCCCCCCCCCCCCCCCCCCCCAGGCCAGCAGAGGCTGTGAGTTTGAGTAGATTGGGTTTGAGTAACAGAGTGAAAACCAATTGCAATGCAAATTGCATCATGTTATATTTTGTATTATAAATGATTACTAATATAATCGACAGTGACGGCACTAGTTACCAAGCCTCTGTGGAGATTGTTGGCTATACTGAACACTGGTTAAGACTCTGTTCCCACTCATGTTCTGGAAGTTCAGATTCTGCTCACATTACGGAGGTTTAAGCTTCTTCTCCGGAGAGGAAATTTGTCAGGGGTACAAAGCGTCCTTTTCCAGCCACCAGGGATGACTAACAAAGGCACATAAAATGACAAGTGTCAAAGAATACAGTGATGTCAGCACACTGTGTAAGGAGGTATCAAAATAGGTCATTTAAAAACATCGGAAGGTTCCCAGAAAACTTTTTACCAGAACTTTTTAGTGCTTGTTATCTTTTTTTTGCTCCTTTATGAAGATTAGGCCCTTTCCTCAAATCTTCATTATGACATTACAAATTAAAGTTTTTTTGTTACGGTCCACTAAACGGTTGTCATGATGGTGAGTTTTATAAGACGGCAGTGTCTTTAATCCCTCACATTCTGAGCCAGCCAATTAATGCTTGAAGACCAACGCACACCCCTTGAAATGTGTGTGCTATGCGCCACCTGATACTTCAGGTTCCACACCCTTCACCAAGCAGGATGACACACTCAGTGCCACTGTAGGTGGGGATAGACATCACTGTAGAGCAGAGAGAGAGAGAAGACCAAGAAACATCAGCCGGTGTGCGTTATTTGGGTCTCATCCCCACATACAGGTCATAAGTCAGGGAAGGGATCTTGTTTCTCTTGGTCCTGCTATAGAACACATGTTGTCTGAATTTGTACATCGCTAGGTGAGCTCTGCATAAGCTACGTTAAACCTTAAGGCTCAAACCATACACCTCAGAGACATATTAGCTCTGTAAACAGTGTTCTTCATGCCCCTGCTTCTAACAACCCTTGAACAGTTTTGCACAGATGGGCAATCAAGAGACAAATTGAAGCACACAAAAGATTTTTGGATCATCACGGCCCAGAAGGAAAGTGTGATGTGTGGGGTGGATGAATGAAGGAGCAATTATTTCACCTCCTTCTTGTCATTATAACTTCATGAACCTCCACATGGCTTTTCTCCAAGTGTTCCACACCCATTGTGCTATAAACGTCTGAGAGGAATCAGAACTCATTCTGTTTTACCTGCAGCTATAATTTTATTCTTCTGTGTGGGTCGTGCTGGAGGTCAGGTGAAAAACTCTTCCCAAAGCCTCACAAACTGGCATGTCCTTACCTAGCCTTACTTACTCCATTCTCTCTGGAGTAACAGAAGCCATAAAGGTAGCCTCTCACTTTTTTCAGAACTGAGCATAATGGTTAGTTTCACCAACCCCACCCCTCAGTGGTATTTTTGCGGTAGTTTTAATTAGCATTTTATTTATTTAGCAAATGCTTTTATCTAAAGCAACATGCTTTTTTGAGAAAGCAGAGTCAGACAGTCAGCAGAGGCAGACAGGTTAGGTTTCCTAACCTGCTGAGTCACACACCACCCTAACTTAGTGGAAGTTCTGATACTAAGTGTAGTATCAGATGTGTAGCACCAAAGTCACTCTATTCTTGTTCTGTCCTGGTCTCAGTTGCCAGTTTTTAATTTTTCTATGTGTCCTTTTTGTGACGCATCACACCCAATCCCTGCCAAACCCCCATCTCCCTCTTCTCCCAGTCTTCTCCCAGTCCCAGCTCCGTGTTCACCATCCAGATACAAGATGCTCCCCAAGTCCCATTAACACCCTGGAACATCCTGATATGTAATTCACAGCTGTACTCCCTTCTCTGGAGCTCCTGTTGATTAATTATAATTTATTTGGAAAGAAAATGACATTACTTCAGTTTTGCAGGTGTAAATAATTTACTGCCCGGGCCTCTTTCCAGAGAGAAGTGCGTCTCTTGAATGTGAAAGACCAAAGATGCATTAATCAGTCTGCTGAGAATTGGGACACGATGCAGCTTCATAAATCCACTGGCCCTCGGGGGGCCGGGGGGAGTTATAGCCACTGGGAAAAGGCTAAGCAGTGGTGGCCACCAAACAACCTACCTCCCCACAGCTAGGTAGGCCCCCCCAACCACCTCACTGTTATAACATGGCAGGGCCAGAACCTCAGATGCATGGCACTTAAATGAAACAGCTGTCCAGATGTAGCATGAATGACTCTGCGTGACTCTTATCAAATTAATAAAACTGGAAAAAATTAAAATTTTCCAGCCGTGTGGCATAAATTCAATATACAGATACACATAATAGTGAAATTTCACAGGCTCTACCATAATGATGGAAAATTGAACTAGCATACTGTAGCAACATTTCCTATGTAGAAAAAACTTCATATATGATATTGTTGTAATTTTATGGGAGTCTACACACAACCTATCGCTAACATGATTTGAAAGATAACTGTAATATAAGTAAAGAAGAGGGACGGAATCAGCCAATAAGATTACATGCTCCATGCAAGTAAAATGATTGGCCAATCATGCAGCCCGGCACACGTATGCATGTGCAGGTGGGTGAAAACTCATTCTTCCCAGGTATTCAGAGACAGGTGAGAGACTTAACACCCTCAGTTGAAGTGGCATCCCAGTCATGGCATGGTTATGGTGTGTAAGATTGCTGTCCCCTTGAGGACATTTTAGTCATTTTAAAATGTATTTCTTCCATTGCTCCTGGGATAAGCTAAGCATCTGAAGCTACCCTCTCCCAGGCTTAAAAAAACTTCATAGATTATGATACTAAAACTTGCGATAATAGTAATATTCCTACCCTGTTTTGCCTCTTGAATCCTGGGAATAGGGCTGAGTATAAGTATTTTAATGGCTTTTTAAAATGGAGATGAACATGTATATATACAAAGTGACTTATTTGTATTTTTGCATGATTTTGTCAGCAGGGACAGACCCCTCAGCATTCACACTTAAACCTGGAATGTTCTGAGCTGTTCTGTGCTGCTTTTCACTAACAGGCCCCCAGGGATACAGGGGTGCACTTTCAGAAGCCTTCACTACCTCTGACTTGCCTTTTAGCATAACGCTGGTCACAGTGACTCCATTTAATCCTGTAAACCACAACTCCCGACCCATCAATCAGTTGATCACAGCACATCTTCAACTCGATGGCGAGATGATGACTGGATAATGCTAACCATGTCTGACATCCCCCCCCCCCCAGTCAGCCAGATTTTACATCTAAACCCCCCACCCACACATGTCACTCTGGGAATGATCTGTACAAGCTGTGGGCTGCAGGCTCCAGTTCCTCAGTGGCTCCCCACAAACCTGGCAGCACCAGGCTCATTATATAATTTCAATATTGCACTCTATGTAAACTTCAATTTGTTCAGTTCAAAACAATAAATATCAATAGTTCTGTAAATCTTGTCTCATTTATACTTGTTCAAGACTGGTGATATATTCTGTTAAGGATCCGGCGGTGGGGGGGGCATGGTGCAGGCAGAATTCAGGAGGGAAAAAGGGGACGACCCACTTGCAGCTCCAGAACAAAAAAAGGGGTTTATTGGGAACAAATAAACTGAGGGAAACTACAAAAGACAACCGACCACGAGGGGTCACAACAAAAACCAGAAACAACGAATAAACCAACTAAGAGAACCAACAGACAAACAGGGCTACACTAAACAGGTATAGAAGCAATACAACAACTCCAGAACCATACCATACAATAACCAACTAAGGAACAGGACACAGGCAGGAACTAAAATACACTGAAGACAAACGACTAACAGGAGGCAGGTGTGATTAACAAGACTACAGGTAACAAGGAGCAGGTGAGGATCGTCAAAGTAAATCACGAGGGGAACGCTACAGATACTACAACACTAACTGAAACCAAAGGAATACACTAGACTACAACAGAACCAGAACTATTATACGAGACAGGAAACAAGGGCAAACCTATAACATACAAAACAATAAATACAAAACAGATAAGACTGGCCTAAGGTCAGCCTTGAACCCATGCTGCTGGGCAGTACAAGACACATGCTTATCCCACTGAGATAAGCAGCAATCTAGGGAGTGTGCGGAGCATACCAGCGGTAATGAACACGGGGGGGTCAGGTTGGCCAACGACAACAGCTGGCCAAAAGGGGGAAGGACAGGCACCTATGCCTAGTGATTTCTATCCAAAAATCATATTTTAACACAAGAATCGATTATAACTTCAATGAGAAACGTGACCGTGCAAAGGTAAATAGTAAATATTAAACATATTTACTGCCTATGTTTTTTGTGAGGCACAGCCAACATCTGTTAGGTCATTGTACAAAAAAAAGCTGTTTGTATTGTTTTAAAAACCCCAGAATATCACAGGTTTACTAGACCACAAATCACTAGAAGCAAATGCACCTCACTCTTAGAAGCCAATGTATTATTATATATTCTTGTGCTCTAAACACGTGTTGTAAGAAGACTTGCTGTTATAAACCTTACCGCTTCCTGCTTTTGCTTAGGCTTCATTCAGACCAAGAAAATGCCATCTGCCCTCTGCTGGTCTGGAGGAATATCCCAAGTCCCCATGTGGACGACCATCCCTGGCCTGAAAGCTTACAAACGTGCAGGTGGAAAGTATAAAGTATGAACTAGGTTTTATGCTTTAGGATAAAGACCTGGGCTCGTAAGGTCCCCTCTGGTTATGCCTGAGCAAATGAAATGCTTCCGTAAAACAACCACTTGTAAAAACAGATGCAAACTTCAACATGCTTAAGTGCTAGTCAGACTCCGAGCACAATGGCTAAAAGTCTCGTGATTCATACTCCATACACCACAAAGCGTAAACACATGACACCATCTGACGCCTCAATCTCTCTGTATTATGTTTTTTTACGTTCTGCTGAACTACAGTAATTCATGAATAGCTTGAAGCTTCTTGAAAATGAAAAAGAATGCATTTTAATATTTCAAATAAATTGGACATGGGAGCAGATTTCAGCGGTAGAGGAGGATAAATTTGAATCTGCAAGTGCTAGGATGTTAGTGACAAAGACACCACAGTGCTGTGTGAACCGGTGGAGTGGAGAGCTGACTGGACTGTAGGTATTGGATCATGAACCAGAGGACTGATCCTACAGAATCCTCCGTTAATTAAGTGCAGATCGTTTCATATCTGTGGCTGTTGGGGTAAGTTCAGGATCGCCAGGGGATGTGGGGTGTGACCTCTGTGAGCCAATGTCACTTTAATATATAGATTAGCCGTTCTTTTATTAAATGTGCTTCCATAGCTCAGATTTTGTGTTCACCTTTAAGAGACCTCACCTAAAGTTCTTTCCTGTTTGCTTTTCGCTTGTTTTCTGGGGAGATGTGTGAATGCAGTTTGAAACTAGGGTCTATGGCACAGTTCCCGGTACAGGTCGTGAATTTCAAGGAGCCGTCACCACCATCGCCACCGTCGATGGTTTGTAGATCAAAGCCTCTTGCTGTCTCAGAATAAGCGCCGAGCTGCTGTGCAGTGAAACAGCATGAAGCCAAACTGAAAAAGGGGACCACAAAGGGAAAACCAAAGCTTGACATGCCACAAAACGTCATTTACTTATTTGTTCTGTAAAAGAGTCGCTTTTCAGGATAGCAGGGGTATTGGCTAAATGGAAATGCAGACACCAAACGAGATGGAAAAATTGAGACTAAATTAAGATGTGTGAGTGTCTTTGACATTTCAATGTGTCACTGTACTGTATGGGAGGCAGCAAGAGATTTAGCATCTCGGCTGTGATCTAATCTCATTTGTTTCAAGCCAATCACCTTGCAGTTTTTAGATTTAGCCCTCCCCCCAGCTGATCAGTGCTTATCAAAGCTTGCATACACATCCATAATAAATAGAATAAATGGAGCTTCCTTAGCTGTAAACATGAGCCGTCTTTGACAAGAGGGAAGTTGATGCTCTTTTTCACACAGCTCATTAAAAGTAGTTATTGAATCAGCAGAGCGTTGGTGACATTTTACGCTTTATGCACAGCAGCACTTGGCGACCTCGCGCCGTTACTTTATGCTGTTTGCCCTTTTGTGGCTGACTTTCTGTTGTTCCTAAACACTTCCATTTTGCAATAATGTTTGTAAACCTGGCTGACAGTGCTGGACTTTATACACCTATGGTAATGAGTCTGAATGAAACACCTAAATTCAATAATCGTGAGTTGTCCCAATACTTTTGTCCATATAGTGTGTCTTTACAATTAGGAATGTGGCTGCATCTGTCACGTTCCAAAACACATAGAAGACAGGAGCAGGCATCAGGGAAAACCAATAATGGATTTACTGTAAGGAAACACAAACAGGGCAAACCAAAAGACCATGTGGGGTCAAACAAAGGGCACAACCAGCAAATGGGCAGACAGCAGAGCACACACTAGGTCAATGACCGGACTGGGAAGCACAGGACTGGGAGGCACTCTTATACTATACTAACAAGAGAGCAAAGGATGGGCAGCTGGGGTGATCCACACCGGGGCTGAAATGAGAAGCAAGACCAATGAGCAAAGGAGAGAACAAGGGGTCAGGAAAGCAGGGCGTGGAAATTGCCACGGAGGCAAGGGTGTCACAGGAGTGTTCCCAGAATGTACTGTGGCAATGAAGTTATACTGATTTATCGTATAGGGAAAGAGAAGCAGACACAACACCAAACAAACACAAAATGCTGTAAGGTTATTGTGTTTGGCCCAAGGGAAATTTGTGAAAGATATTAGAAATACTTCAAATTGCCGCATGTGTTCACGTTCTCCTTGTTGGGTTCCCACACAAAAACCGGACCCAGGTAAATTGGTGGGCAGAAATTATTCTTTGTCCCCTGTGGTTCAGAAATAGTATAGGTACTGAGCTGAAAGGCTTACAAAACCCAGTGAGTACACTTAAAGTATGCCTTCTGAATGTATGCGCCGATGCATTATAACTGCAATAGCCTCATGCAGCGTAATTTGTAGATGAATTGGGCTCATCCAGCGCAAAAAGTAAATGGGCCGGCAAATCGCTGCCCTTTCATTTCCATCCTTACCCAATCGCCCAGAGCAATTAAAACAGCTCCACGGTTTGAATGTCTGCAGAAGACTATCTTTCCGCAAAAGCACCGGTGACTGTAGAGAATGTTTCAAGTTCTCCTTTCCAGCTAAGCCCCTTTTGTAAGAAGCTGTAATGGTCCATTTAGGAGAGTCGGGGGCTAGACGGATTTCATACGCTTCTCCGCCGGAGAACATTTCAGCACCTTGGACAGTTCAGGGGAAACACAACCGGTAAAATGCGCCAATTAAAATTGAGCCGGTGTGACACAAAACAATTTAGCAAGTTTAAAATCCTACAACGATGCTTCAAAATGTTAACCATAGGGTTTTCTCACACACACAAACACACAATTAATAGACCACGATTGCTCAGCATAGGGAAACGTCAGTGTGACCGCTGCCCTTTAGAGATGAGTGCCACGACTAATCGCTTACTACGGATAATCACGGGAAGTTTCTCAAAGGACGGATGATGGAAAGAGGCGAGGCGGGGCTGAAAAAGTCAGACTGCGTGAAAACTTCAATATGCCAATTATTATTTATTTCCTTCTTGAAATGTCAGTAATAAGTCTTATTATATAATTAGACTTGAACTGTGACATCATTTATCAAAGTTCCCCCGGAACGAAGACGAAATGGACTGGTCTTGGGCATAAAACTCCGTGCCTGAATACAGCGCTTTGGAGTAAGGAAAACTGCAGGCAGTTTATAACCAAATAACTGTGTAAAACTTATGTCATCTGGACTAAGATTTTAAAGTCTTTATATGTGCAAAATGGTGCATTTTTTCCTTGCGGTCATTACGCGTATGTAGACGTTTGCTGCACATGATGCTTCTCTTAAAGCTTCTTTGTCTGGGAGAAAGTGGAAAGGTGGAGAGCCAAGCCCAGCGGTAGCGCAGCCGCGTCTTCTGAGCGATCCGGCTCAAAGTATCCGCTGTAAGCTCCCGATCCCAGGATGTGGCGGCACTTCTTCATTTCAATAATCGATCTATGCGCACAAATCTGAGTGACATTTTTATATATAGCATTTCTTTTTGGGCGCGCCTTTCTGTCGCATCCACAACTTTGTTGTTGCGATCCGACCGTGCCAGAAAAGCTTTATTATCTCGGATTATTATTCAAAGACTTAATCAGCTGTCGGCAACCCAGAAGGAAATGGGGATTTGGAAATTGCAAAATGCCTCCGTGAAAATTATTCAGCCGCGGTAAAGAGCAGTTTCTGAACATCCCCGTATAATCTACTAATCTAATAAATATTTTTTTTCCGCGGGTGGGATAATAGAAAAGCGACAAGTATGAAAAGGACTTTGCTCTGTAACTTTACTAAAGTCATCGTGTGCTGGACTTTGGCAGAGGCGCAGGTAAGAACGAGGCGACCAGTTACATTTCTTTCTAATCTGTCTGGGTTGATTTATCGTTATGATCAAATTGTGATCCGTTGCTGGTAAGCACAATTACGCTTCATTTGGTATTCCAAAAGTTTGCCAATCGTCACAAACAGGTGTTCTGGTGCTTATGGAGGAGTTGAGACGTATGCGAACAGATCATTCGGCTGCGACCGTATAAGCCTCAGACCTGTTTCTATCTGACAAATATTACACGTCGGCATTGTGTGCAAGCGCCGGCAGGCGTGGAGCCGTTTATCAGCCTGTTACTTTGCATAGTAATGGCTGTTTACTCCACGCGAGTCTGCAGTGGTGAGTCAGGGCTGCGAAATGTGGGTTGCACAAACACGTGAAAATGGGCAATCAGTACCTGTGCTTGCGCGGCCCCTCTCCGACGCCAACCTTCACTCCCTCTTCATTACCGCTTCTCTTTACAGATGCTTTTCCTCAATCATTATCCAGATTGGACTCGTCATTAGCACCGCTGAACACATGCAGACGTGACTGTGGTAGTACACGAAGTTTGTACTGTGGCTTTTTTGTGGTAACGGTTAAAGCGTAAAGATGCACTTTCAGTCTGTCCACCTCGTACTGGCAGCATGTTTATAAAACCACAAGGCTTTTGTGCAGCACGTATGACTCATAACGTTATCAGCAGGTATAAAAATTAGTAGTCATTTATCCCCTTGTCTCATTACAGATTATTTTTAGGTCACATGACTCCAGGATCTAGTGGTGTGTTCCATTTGAACTCGGAAGTCGGACTTTTCGAGTTCTTAGTTGGAAATTTCAACTAGAATGTCCCCATAAGTCGGAGATCCAGCTGGAAGGAATCTCTGCAGTTCTGACCTCAAAGTTCTACACCTTTCATCAACAAAAGTGAAAGCCATAGTTATATACTGTTTTTTAGTGCTTATGTCGTATTTGTGTCTCGTTAAATCAGTCAAACACACAGTACTGTTCAACCGCTGTGGACATGTTGCTGCAGTGTTTGTCAATTGGTATGGCTAACAAGGAACGTGGCTAGAACTGGTGCTAAATGGCTTTCTGACTTGTTGTACTGGAACGCGGTTATCTCAGGTGTGTTGTCATTCCCAGCTTCGACTTCAGACCTCCAAGGTAAATGAAATGTGGCATAACAGCAAGGCTTTACTGAGAGATAACAAGCTGATGTCCTTAATCAATCTGCTACTCCCTGTCATAAGCAGACCTCCTCCTAATTCATCCCTAAATCCATGCCTGTAGGACAGCAAATAGCAGCCCATGGGAATTTAAACTACTCTTGTAACTTCCATATGTCCAGGAGGTAACAGGAAATAAACAGAGGTTAATCCAAAATACAGCCACTGTTGTTTTCACATGGACACGCACATTCACTGATCTGGCTCAAGGCACTAAAAATCATGCCACGGAATGACTCAGAGATGCAATTATCAGCTGCTGGGCACTGCACAGATCGTGAAGCTAAGAGAGGGAAGGGGTGAGGCCAGGGTCCTCCATGTACTCAGCACTCAGAATAGCAGCTTGGGATTTCATAGCCTGCAGACTTAGGAAGCACTCAGACTTTGCAGATCGAGCTGAGTCCATAATGTGCAAGGTGGCCAGCTACCGACAGCAAGTTCCAAGCTGCCTCTGTCCCCAATTATGCCAGAGAAAATTCTCTCCCAGGTGAGGATTGCTTAGGTGCCCAACAAATGTCAACGCAGTGCAGGGTCAGAAGATAATGATGGGGCTGTCCTGGTGTTTGGCAGCCTGGGGGTGTCTGAGCAAGGGGTTGGCTGGGTCTCCTTCCTGCTGTGCAGAAATCGAGAGCATGCATCTTATCCTTGGGTCCCCAGAGCCTCCTTACAGCCACCACCCCCCCAACCATCTCCACCCCCTCCTGCCTGTCTCTCCCTACCCCAACCATCTCCACCCCTCCTGCCTGTCTCTCCCTACCCCAACCATCTCCAACCCCTCCTGCCTGTCTCTTTCTTCCTCAACCAATTCCACCCCTTCTTGCCTGCCTCTCCCTACCCCAACCAATTCCACCCCCTCCTGTCTGTCTCTCTCTACTACCACCATTTCCACCCCTTCCTGCCTATCTCTTCCTACCCCAACCATCTCCACCCCTCCTTCCTCTCTCCCTACCCGAACCAATTCCACCCCCTCCTGCCTGTCTCTCTCTACTACCACCAATTCCACCCCTTCCTGTCTATCTCTTCCTACCCCAACCACCTCCACACCCTCCTGTCTGTCTCTCTCTACCCCGACCATCTTCACCCCCTCCTTCCTGTCTCTCTCTACCACTACCATCTACACCCCCACTGCCTTTCTCTCCCTACCCCGAGTATCTCTACCCCCTCCTGTCTGTCTCTCCCTACCCCATCTATCTCCGCCCCCTCCTGCCTGTCTCTGTCTACCCCAACCATCTCCACGCCCTCCTGTCTGTCTCTCTGTACCCCAACCATCTGCTCCCCCTCCCAATCATCTCCAACTGCCCTTGGCCACCTCTATCCCTTCCACCCAATCTACTCCGCACCCACAGGGTCACGTCCCTGCATGTGCTATGGGTCAAGATGTCTGGGAGGTTGTTGTGAATCCTGGAAGTCTGCCGGCTTTTGAATACTTGTCATGAGCCACTCTGACGCTGGGGCTCTGATGTGTGTTTTTTAGTCTGAATCACAGACATTCTTGGAGATAAAGAGTCAGACAAATAGCAAAACTTGCAATTTGCGCCCATATTTATTTACGTATTCATATCCACACATAGAGTATCACAGCTGGGCTCTGTAGTCTGAAATGTTATCCAATGACTGAGATTAACAAGCACTGGCTTATTAACTACTCTTACAATTGAAAGTAAACCCTTTCTAGGTGACAACACTTCGAAGCTGGTCCTTATTTTATTTGTACTATTGTGTCAGTTTTAAAAAGGAAGATGCACCTTGTCCTAGCGAGTTATTCCTGTGATTGGAATAGGCTTGGGCGATATGTCGATATTATCGTGGCGATGATGGCAGCCTTCACTAAGCATATCAATTTTTGCTTTGAAACAATAACCGTCAAACACGTTACACCCACACTGAAGAAAACAAAGACGGCTGACCTGCTCATTAAGAAAAATACTACTTGGTTTTCATGCTTATTATCAGCCCTTGCTGATGTTTGTAGTTAAAGCCATGTTCATACATAAACTCCGGACATTTTCCGGAGAAATATTCTAGTCGAGACATTTTCTGGAGTTGCGTTTACAACATTTATGGCGCTTTTCCACTGCATAGTACGGTACGACACGATTCAGTTCAGCTCACTTTTGGGGGGTTTTCCACTGGGAACAGTACCTGGTACCTGGTCCCGTTTTTAGTACC
>JAODKN010000001.1:48061297-48073902 GCA_026774425.1 Petrocephalus zakoni | reverse complement strand
TATAGTGCATAAATGCATAATGCATGTTATGCCTTTTTATGAATATTTATAGCCATGTTTATAATTCTTTATGAATGTGTTACAATGACTTATAAGAACAGTTATTAGGCTTTATGATTATGGGCTTCACAGAAAGTGTTACTGAATAAAGTACCTGGTTATTTCAGCCTTGGGCTGGAGGATCAGCTATTAGTCTATTAGTTCCACCTGTGCCTCGTTCCCAAGAAAATGTCCTGGATATTCTTTTAGCATCTCTGGTCTCAAAAACGACATGAGCATACCTGCTCAGGCATGGCACGTGCCCCAGTTGGGGCAGAGCGATAACACAGTAAGGATAATTATTGTAATTTAATTTGCCTCACTGTCAATATAACAAATGCTCAATAAAAATCAATATAACTTAAGACCCAGTTTAATGACGTCACTCTTCTGTGACTGCTTGCCAGGATCGTCAGAACACAAACGTGGGGATTTATTGAATAAATAAGGGAATGCAACAGGGCAAGCAGGTAGATGAAGGACAACACAGTCAAAGCAACAGGGTAACAGTGAATAAAATGTAAGTCCAAATCAACTCATCGAATAAGGGAAATGCGGCAAAATCCAATGAAAGTTCACAGTTAGATTCAGTCCGTGAGAAATGTGCGCAGTAATAATCCACTGACAATTCAGAAATGCTAGGAAGACGACACCGTGTTGGGAAGACGAATATAAAATAACCTGGCCTGCCACCAATTACAGTGTTTTGAAAATGGACAGCCCATGCACAACAAACGTACAGCAAGGTTTACCGAGTTAGAGGAGCACACTGCATACACAGAGCATAAATCTAAGTGTATGATAGGGGTGTCAAAATTAATCGTTTCTACGTGTCAATATTTGTCACGCCGGGTGCGGGATTTACGACCCATAGATGCAGCTGTGGGTTTGAACCCTTCAAAAGGGCGTTTATTTGGGTGAACAGACAAGGCACAAACGGGAACCAACGTGACGCGAACGTCCACAGACATCGACAAAAACCGACAGGGGAAACAGGACTAGGGCGGACTAAATACACTGAAGCGCGGACTGCAGACAGGAAACAGCAGAGGACGGGAGGATTCGCACGAGGGAAACGAGGGGGCGTGGCACACAGGAGGAGCAGTCAGGCAGGGCATGACAATATTGACCCATTTGAAAAAATATCACAATGGAACGAGGAAGCAGGAGCAGGACACGGAGGTTGCAGGCGAAGCACAGGGATTTATTCCAGGGACAGGCACGGGTAAGCACACCACAACTGTAGATGTTAATGACCGGACTGGGGAAACAGATGTAAACGCAGACTAAATACACAGGATCATTGATACACGATGAGACACAGCTGGTAAAACACTAGGATTCCCACGAGGGCAAGGAGGGGGCGTGGCACACAGGAGGATCGAACGGGCAGGGCGTGACATGTACAGCAACACCAGCAGCCATAGTTACAGTGTGCTATGTGTTAAGTTGGGAGTAAGTTAAGCCGAAGTAATAGGTCTTCAGTCGAGATTTAAAGACTGAAACCAATTCGGCATCCCAAACATAGGCAGGCAAACCATTCCACAATATAGGGGCCCCTTAGCAAAATGCTTTAACTGTCATTTTATTTATATGTGGAACGTCAAGGAAACCTGCATTCTGTCTTCTGAGAGGACGACGCAGCTTGTAAACTTGAAGTAAGTCTGTTAGGTAGGCAGGCTGGATCTTTAAGCGCTTTATATGGTTTAGGAGAACTTTGAAGTCAGTCCTGAACCTAATAGTGCAGGGAACTAAGAGCAGGGGTTATGTGTTCAAACTTCCTGCTCCTGCTGACAATTCGAGCTGCGGCTCTTTTAATACGCTGCCAGTATGGTGTGTGCTCCCAGATAATAGAGCATCAAATGAGTCTAATGTATTGTATACAAAGGCATGTATCGATTTCTCAGAGTCATGAATAGTATGGAAATAGCACATGACAAGTAAAGTGCTACCTGTATGATTAGCCAGTGTACGCGGTGCGCATCCAGGTATCAGTGTGAAAAACAAGAATCAGGATTTAACGACAATCATATGTTGATTTCAATTTGACTCAAACATGATTGACTCTTGTAGATGAATATCAGTATAGCAGTGTCGGCTAAGCGAGTTGAAGTGACACATTGCTTAGCACATTTCACACTCGCAACGGGCATTCAAGAGAAAAATTGTGTGATTTGAGTAATGGGGGGGGCTGGTCCTATGCCCCAGGAGAGCTTTGTGTCTAGCAATGGCCCTGTGCTCAGGTAACAAACAGTTTCTCAGACAGTTTCTACGGTTTACTCAAATGAAACAAGGAAACATAGAGCCTCAAAGACAGCCTTGAGGTCCTGTTTATGAACTTCGGGCTACGCCTTGCACCAAAAGCTTCACCAAGGCTGTTACTTTTTCCTTGATTGAATCCTCGGTGCCACAGACCTTCAGGATGGCAATGTCGAATAACATCCTGATCTTACATCCAGCTGTAATCAGAGGTCTTTCTTAAGTTTCCTTGCGCTCTGAACTCGTCATTGATTTATGATTAAGGTGACTGTGGTACCGTGGACCGTGTGACCTTGTCAGTGTCCCATCTGTCTGATTGCAGGTGTCCCCGCCATCTTCGTCTCAGCCTGGGCCATCGTCCGGGCAACCCTAGCAGATGCCAGGTGAGACAAATATCATTGTCCTCCTCCATCATCCAGAACCTGATGATGGTTAATTAAATAAATGCTTCTTCACACACACACACCTATATAAGCATACATAAATAAGCACCATCCACCCATCCATCGTTTTTGCAAAAATATATCCAGCACAGTAGATCCTGGATCCTGAAGACTATCCCAGGTAGCCCAGGGTATGAATATGAGGGACCCTCTCTCCCCTTCAGTACACGGCACAGACCCTCACACACTATGTGCAATTTAGATACACCGGTTAGCCTAACTGCTAGGGGTGTAACAATGCACCATGGTATGATATTTCACTATTAGACAATATGATGATACATATTGTAGAGGTGTAACAGTGCCCCGTGGCAGCAAATCATTTATTAATTTTAAGACAAGAGGGTGCAATAGGTGTAATATCAGTTTTGCTTTGAGGTTTTATTTCTGCATTTTGCACTGGAATCTGCAGAATAAGAGAAAAAACTGCAAGAAAAAAGAAAGTCTGAAAACAGGTTTTCTATAAATGTTGCTTTCAGTCTAATTTTGTTGAATTTGTAGTGAGTGTATTGAGCCGTGAGCCCCGAGTTGTCTATTGAACTGAATCGTGGGTAGACGGTATCATTACACTCCTACTAACTACAAGTCTTTGGACGAAACTGGAGGAAATGAAACACAGTGTATGAGGTAAACACCGCAAAAGTAGAGGTGGGATTTGAACCCAAACTCTGAAGGTGTGAAACTATAGTTTTGCCAGTATATCCACAGTATATAGTATTTCTATACACACACCCACACATGTAAATGTAATGTAACATGTTTATCCTTCTATGGCAGCAGGGGTTCCTTAAGGGGGCTGATATGTGGCTGCTGTGATAGTGATCGGAAGCTCACCGGTTCAAATCCCAGAGCTGGCAGAGTAATTTCGCCATTGGCCGAGACCCTTATCCTTCCCACTCTGCCCTCCAACTGAAGAATAAATTTCCATGACACAAGGGTGGGATAAGTTTGTAACCAAGTACCATTTCTGTGAACTCTGTGAGTTTTGAAAACTATAAATTGTTGAATTACATGAGGACTGAATGAGTTCTGGTTCCCAGTGCTGTAACATATGATGAGGAAGCCTGATTTCAGGTCATTGGTGCCCTTATCTAAACAACAAAAAATGAATGAGTTTTGTAAATTTGCCCTTCAGCTGCTTCGAGGACTGGCTGGCCCAGCTCTCTCAAATAATTTCAAATTGCTTCAGATAAAAGCATCTGATAAATGTGAGATTCTCCGGGACCCCGTCCCACACCTGCTGGTTGAGTTCTGCATTGACCTCATGACCTTCTCCTGCACTCCACTGGGCTCACCGTGGGGCTCTGTATGCATCCATCAGGACATGGCCTCGTTCAGCTAGCCAGATCACTCTGCTGCTCCGCGGGACTGTTAAAAAGTCCTTCTTCTCCCTCCAAGCCTTAAAGGTTCTGAGGTTTTGCTCGGCATTGGGATTATTTTCATCTTATTTATGCAATAAAGAAAAACCCACTTAAAAATTCAACACAGCTTGGTCCCTTCGCTGTGCCCACTGTAAAAGAGATATTTGATAGATTCAAAAGGGAATAATGGCATGAATACCAAAGGCCCGACATACCCAGCGACTTAGTGGTGAGGCCGTGTAGCGTGTGAGCTCACTTACACATTAAACATTACGAGGAGCATGCGTGTGAGCGCCCACTCTCTTTCTCTCTCTCTCCCTGCTTCCCTCCGTTTCCCCGCAGCTGCTGGGAGCTGAGTGCTGGCAACATCAAGTGGATATACCAAGGCCCCATCTTAGCAGCCATCGGGGTAAGTGGGTTGAGCCCTGAAACGAATGCCACTCAGAAACTGGAAAGGCCCCGTCCTGCAGGCGCTATACACACACCCATTTGTCTGAAGGGCTGAGATCCTCTGCAGAGGTTTGTCTCCAGCTCTTGCAACATCATATAATCGTCGTCTGGCGCGTCACCCCTCTGGTAACAGACAGCAATAACAGCTTAAACTGCAGGTTCTAGAGAAGGGAGTTATCAAGGGCTATTAGCAGAGCAGAGACCTTGTGTGGTGTAATCATCACTTTGTAGATATTTCATTTGTTTTATGGGTATTTTTAATGGCCACTTCAACAAAAACAACTGAAACCTTTTAAATATGCCAAGTGTTCTTGGCCACCACTGTATATATATATATATTTATTAATATTTTTTTTTCTATTGTACATTACATTGCTCACTGTACAGATATTATGTTATATTTTATTGTACAGTGTCAGGACTGTGTCGGGGTGCATTGCACTACATGTTGTGCTTATCTAACTGTGTTTGTATGTGACAAATAAAGAATTTTGACTCTTGAATCCCTGCCTTTCCAGCTCAATTTCGTCTTGTTTGTTAACATTGTGCGAGTGCTGGCGACGAAGATCCGGGAGACAAACGCAGGGCGATACGATACCCGGAAGCAGTACAGGTGGGTGTGGCCTCTCCTTATGATAATGTCACTTATCTGAAATCAAACGCCTAGGGCGCATGGGAAATTGCAGACTTGTTTGTTATGTAGTAAGCAAAAGATAGTATGCGGCGTGATAAGAATGTCTGAATCCTCAGTATGGATGAGATAGTAGGTAACTTCCAAACTGTGCAGCAGATGGATGCTACACTATCCCCAAGGCCACTGGAGCTGCAATCAGAGAGGAAGAGCGTAGCTTGCTTAGAAATTTGTGTCAAATTGACATAGAAAACATGTTTTTTTTGGTGATAGTTTTTAGCAGTTTTTAACTTTCACATGGGTCAGTTGTTATTGACAAACATCCGGGTCAGGTAATATGCGAGACGGCAACCGCAGTGTGTCCGAGGGCATTCGTACAGTATGCACTACATTGACAGTTGAGTAGTAGGCTTCTAATGAAGTGCAGCACATAGCGTGTAAGTATGCAACTTCAAATGCACCCCTAGCCACCTGCACAGGTGCAGTACAAATGGGTGGGACGTCTCCTTCAGATGATCACACTCATTCTGTAGTTCACCTGTAACCTTGAAAGTTCTAAAATGTGAATCGTCACATTTCCCTGAACTCGACGCGTCATGATAAATCACTAGCGATGCCAGAGCCTTTGATGCCAGGTAGGAGGAATCGGCTCAGCCCTAACTGCTCTACCCCCAACAGGAAGCTGGCCAAGTCCACGCTGGTGCTAGTGCTGGTGTTTGGCGTTCACTACATCGTGTTCGTGGGGATGCCGCACACTTTCAGGGGCGTCGGCTGGGAGGTCCGGATGTACTGCGAGCTCTTCTTCAACTCTTTCCAGGTCAGGTGTTCATGGGGAAGCTGTGAGGCTGAAGATGGCCCAGGGTTACAGAATGCAATCGATGGGGTTTGCTTTTAGGTCGATGGGAGAGTCATGCTGCTTTTAATTTCAAAACCTTGATTATAGAAAATTGTTTTGATTGTGGGAGTTCCTGCACTTGGCAAGGGTTAGTAAAGGTTCCTGCCACTGAGTGCTGATACTCCCTGATAAGTTGAAAACTGTTTTTTTGTTATCTTTCTTTCTCATAAGTCTCCACTGACACGCAAGACCATTCTCAAAGGTCCCATAAATAAAATGCCGATGAGGGGAAGGGCCTCTCTGTCATCTCAGAGGCAGCCATGCCATCTTGACAGCCAACATTTCAAATCAATTTCTGGATTTAATCAATAATCAAGTGTATGGCGGAGGGAGGCAAATTATTCCCCCCCACCACCACCACCATAACTGTATGCTCTGTTTTCTTCCAGGGCTTCTTTGTGTCGATTATATACTGCTACTGCAATGGAGAGGTGAGCACCAGCTGGGAGTGGCACAGGGCCGGGTTCGTTCCAGTCACGATTACAGAAAGGGGCTCTGCCGCAGGACCCTTGAATTTAGCACTTAACTTAAACTGCCCCATTAGCACACAGCCGTCTAACTGTGAAAAAAAGATAAGTTACTCTGAATAAAGGTGCACCTCTAAATGCAAGCAGAACTGTGTCAAATGCAGCACCTGCAGTTGTTTATGTCCCATTATGTGTTTAAGTTATTTTATCTTACACGTTTAGTGCCAAGGGGTCTGACGTCTAAATGCAGGCATTTTGTAAGTGTTCAGTTATTAAATCAGGGAGTAATTCTGTTAAGTCATGTTAATTAGGGTAGCAGGGCTCGGATCAAAGCGTTAGAGGTTAATTTCCTAAATGTTTATACTGTTAAGTGTGAAATTTAAGCTGTCACACATGGAAACTGAGCCATTTACCCTAAAGGACTATCTTCTGAATAATGTAATAGAGTAAATTCAAAGTAAGTTTGAATTTAGTAAGTCTGAAACTAAGACCTGCAGGTAGTGTCCATTACTACTTTCTCTGCTCGTTTACCATCCTCCAAAGAAGGTTCCAGAAATCATAGTGAATAGCTGCTTGTTTGTGTACCAGGTGCTCTGGAGATCCGGAAGAGAACAGAACAGAATATTTTTATTGTTATTGTATGTGCAATGAAACTCTGTATATTTTGTCTGGCAAATCTACATATTATATAAAATAAAAATATAATAATAATGTAGATATACACTCAGTGACAAAAAAGTTAGGCACCCAGAAGTAATGGTCTGATCTGCATGTAATTTGGTACACGTGCAGACCAGCGATGTATATGTAAATGATTTGATTTCCAAGGAGCTGGCACGTCTAGTCACCAGACACAGAGGATGTCTTGTAGACGCATTAGACAGTATTACCAGCACTTGACAGAGTTTGATAGGGGTCGCAATGTGGGTTTGCCTGAGGCCGGGTGGTCGTATCGTGCAATTACCCAGCATGCAGATGTCACAGCTGCCCGATGTTGAAACCAATGCGCACGTGAGGGAACCCACACACATTGTGAAGGTTCCAATTGCCCAAGACAGACCACACCAAGGGAGGATCATCATAATGTGCGCCAAGCATTACAGAACTAGTTGACACCTGCGCCTGCCATTCAGACCCAGGTACTGGACTCTCTACAACACCCCATGTCATCTCGCACCGCGTCTCAACGAGGCTGGTACTAACTGTGTTTGGAGTGGTGCCCTAACCGGGAGGCATGGAGTGATGAGGAGTGGCATCGTACCATGCTCATCAGTGACTCTCAGTTCTGCAGTACCACGGATGACCGTCATGTGCACGTTTGGTGGTGCTGAGGGGAGAGGACCAATCCTGCCAGTGTTTAATTGCCACACTGGCATTACTCCTGGCATCACTCCTGGTGTGGGGAGCCATAGGGTATGACACGGGTGATGGACTGCCTGCGTCATGCTGAGGTCCCCCCGTGGCCAGCCAGGACCGGTGATCTTTCCCCAGTCGAACATGTGTGGGATCAACTTGGACGTCAACTCAGACCCATTGCCAATCTGCAGGATCTTGAGGGCCAGTTACAACAGGAGTGAGCCGCAGGAGAGGATACACCAGCTGTATGACTCCCTTCTGCACCGTATTGCTGCATCCAGACCCAGGGTGGGGGGGTGCCACACCCTACTGACATGAGACCAGCATTGTGCCCACACTGACACTTCTGTTGCCCGTTTGATCTGATATTATAATCATGCAGAAAGAGTCACACGTCCTTTCACCATGTGCAGATTAATTTCATTTCCACAACTCCGTCTGGGTGCTTAATTTTTTTTTTTTATCACTGAGTGAATATAGGTGAATAGTGAACTGAAGTGCAGTAGTGCAGTCACATAACAGTGTAAGATTACAGAATTAGCACAGAACTTTAACATGTCCCAGTGTCCTTGGCATTGGGATAGAAACTATTCCTCAGTCTAGCACAGCAGGCTGGGTCGTGAACATCACAAGACGATTTCCAGTGCGTCACACAGTCAAACCCCAGCCGATAGCTTCTCCCATCACCAACTTTAAATAAATTTGTGGAGTAACTTTCTGATCAAGAATTAAAGTAAAGTAAATTAAAGTAAAGCAGCTGAAACCCGGGTCCCAGACAGAGGTGGGTAATCCAGGTCCAAAGAGTAAAAATCCAGACCAGGATTTTGTTTCAGTCAACCAGTTAACTGTAAAGAGTCCCAGTCACAGTGTGCGCAACTAGTTGGTTGACACAAAATCCTGGATTGTTACTCTTTGGACCTGGATTACCCACCTCTGGTCTCAAAGCAGAGGATAATCCAGAGTGAGAGGAAGCCATGCTGGATGTGAGCTCGTGACCACCCGGCTTTTCATGCAGGTTCAGGCAGAGATCAAGAAGACGTGGACGCGGTGGAGCCTGGCGGTGGACTGGCCGGGTCCGGCAGCCTGTGCCAGCTGCGGCTACCGCTACGGCTCAGTGCTGACCAGCCTGAGCCTGAGCACGGGCAGCCAGTCGCAGCTGGCAGCCTCCTCGCGCACCACGGCGCTCTTCTCCAGCAAGGTGTACCGCAGCCGAGGGAGGGGCACCGGGGGCAGCCATGCCGCCCTACCGGGCTACGTGCTTAGCGGCTCTGACGCCGACAGCTCGCCGGCCTCCATCCCCGAGGGGCGTCCCGAGCGGGAGGACAGTGCCGGCAAGGTGGATGACATCTCACTGAAGGAGACGCCGGCAGCGCGAGGCTCCGTCGCCCATGGTGATGGCGAGGAGACACTCTAGGGCCGCTCACATGGTCACATGACAAACCACTCCAATCACCAGTGGTGAAACAAGAGACACATCCCACCTCCATCTCAAAGCGAGAGAGTCCCACGTGTCACTTTACGGGAAGATTTGGACATTTCTCACCAATTGGATGCCAAACCATGAGGACTCTCACGTGTATGTTCCCATTCTGCCGAATCCTCATGATAACCTCGGTCAGTTTTAGGGCTGTAGCTGTATCCACTACAGCAGTGGTTTTCTAGGGTATGTGGACCACCGGTGGTACTCAGAGAGCCCCCTGGAGGCAGGGCTGTTGCTTCATGTGGCTGTGCCCGGAACAGCTTTACAATTTTGGGTGACCCACACAACAACAATTTACCCAGTCATGTCACTTCAAGCAGTGCTGATGGAAAAAAATACTGTAAACACAAAACCACTGAAATATCTTTTCAATTTAATTGCTGTTATAATATACTGTAAAGCAGCTTTGTGCTTTAGGGAAAACTTGATTAATCTCAATATCAATTCTTCCAATGGATTGAATATCTCTATCCATTGGGAGAGAGAGAGAGATAGAGAGAGAGAGAGACAGGGGAGAGAGAGAGACAGATAGGGAGACAGATAGAGAGAGAGACAGATAGAGAGAGAGAGAGACAGACAGATAGAGAGAGAGAGAGACAGGGGAGAGAGAGAGAGCGACAGATAGAGAGAAATAGAGAGAGAGAGAGAGAGACAGATGAAAACTGCAAAAAAAAACATTGCTTTAATGTAAATATGTAAATTACCCTCACCTGGCTCTCGAGACTGCAGTGTGGACTGTTTTAAAGTACGATCCCCTTAATTTTCATGATTTTTCATTTTATTTTTCTGTATCTGTCTATACTTCCTTGTAAGCTGATAGACGAGACTGGCTATGGTAGATGCCGGTAGAACAGTACCTGTCTGACTGCATTGTGCCCATTGTAAGGTGTGGTGGTGGAGGAGCATAGAATGGGTTTGTTTACCAGGGGCTGGGTGAAGCCCCTTAGTTCCAGTGAAGGGCACTGTTAATGGTTCAGCATACCGAGACATTTTGGACAATTCTATGCTTCTACCTTTGTAGGAATAGTTTGGGGAAGGCTCATTTCTGTTCTAGCATGACTGTGCCCCAGTGCACAAAGCAAGGTGCATAAAGGTAAAGAGTTTGGTGTGGAAGAACCTGAATGGCCCACAGAGAGCCCTGACCTAAATGTCATCGAACACCATTAGAGTGAATGTGACCGGAGATTGTGAGCTTAGTTTGTAGATGAAAACTACAAAGAAACCACTGCTTTAATGTAAATATGTAAATCATCACTTTGAGTAATCAATTTTTTTCCTGTTCGTGACACATTTGGGGCAGATTTACCGTAGTATAGGAACTGTTGTGTCAAAGCTCTGCCATGCCAGGCTGAAATGGTCAGTGCCGTTTTTAGGTGTTTGGCTGCTTTGGGCAAATCCAACATGGCACTTGGTCCAAAGAGTTTGAGGATCACTTCCCCAAATGAAGGAAATTAAGATAATTAAGTAAAGAAACACTTAGTTAGCATTACTTCAATATTATGTCATGTAGTTTGTTTCCTACAAATGTGTGCAAAATCAGAATATGAAATATTCATTTATGTAGATCATAATGAATAGACAATTAAACATGGGTGCCCTGCATGGCATAGTGTGTGCTTTTTTGCTTATTTTACCAGTTGTCAAATTAGTAGATATGTAAATAACAAAAAATACAGTGTGTATTTCTTAGTTGTTTTTTTTTTTTTATCAGCATCCTGGATTCAAATGAGAGTAAGGCTGTGGTGTCATGGGTAAATGAAACTGATCAGGAGGAGCACAGCATGGTCACTACACAGAGAATTACACAGAGAGGCAGACTCCTTTACAAATAGTCCAGTTTATGTCTCAGGTATTTTACACAGAATCTGCAAGCTGAACTAATTGTGAACCCCATAGACAACCCTGATGCTGCAGTGTCGGTACCAGCATGTTTTCTATTCTAACTGGTCCCTGAAGGACCACATCTGCTCTCAGGCAGATGGTAACTCATCAGGTAGGATAGAAAACCTGCTGGATACCAGCTCTCTAGGATTAGGGTTGCTTAGCCCTTCCTGCTCAATACTTTTCTGAGAAGGATAAAGTAAATGCTGAAGTACATTAGTCTGAAATCATTAATCTTTTATGTCTCTGAGTTTCTTGTACTTGTATAATGTTTTACTTTCTATTGTCACTTGGAGTGTATAATGGTGAACATAATAAAGATATATTTTGATAGTGGAAATTCATATGAAAAACAGAAAATAGCACTCAGAATCCTTCAGGCTCACTCCAAGTAGACACGGTGATGATGATCTGTATCAACCTGAAAAATAACGAAACCACAGAATCCATACATTTCACAGTTACACACAGTTACACAGTCACACCCTGCCTTCCTGCCCCTGCCGATTCCTCTCCAGTGTGTTTCTAATGAGCCACATCTGTTAGTCTTACCTCTCGTTCTGACCCTCATGTTAACTCACTCCGGCTGCCTCTTGTTGTAATCCTTATAAATGCCTTCCAGTCCTGTGCTCCCCAGTCCAGTCATTCAAGTTGTACTGCCCCCCCGCCTGTTGCTTGATCCACCCCCTGCTAGTTGTTCTCCCTATTTTGGATCCCCTGTGATCCTTTTGCTTTATTTAAAATAAAATCCTGTTTTGTTTTCCCCAACTCCTGCTCCTGCGTCCTTCATCCCGTGGACCGTGATAATATGGACAAAAGTATCAGGACACACCTGTTAATCATTGAATCCAGGTGTTTCATTCAGACTCATTGACACAGGTATATAAAATCACACACTTAGCCATGCAGGCAGCTTTGCAAACATTTGCGATAGAATGTATCATTCTAAAGAGCTCCGTGAATTCAAGCATGGTACTGTCACGGGATACAACCTTTGCAATAAGTCCGTTTGTGAAATACCTTCCCTGCTCGATATTCCATGGTCAACTGTAAGTAGTATTATTACAAAGTGAAAGCATTTGGGAACAGCAGAAAGTGGCGGACCATGTACAGTCATTGAGTGCTGACTCTGCAGTTATTGAGTTCCACACTTCCTCTGGCATTAACCCCAGCACAGAAATTGTGGCGAGAGCTTCATGAAATGGGCTTCCATGGCCCAGCAGCTGCATGCAAGTTTCACATAAATAAATGCAATGCCAAGCATCAGATGGAGTGGTGTGAAGCACGCCGTCACAAAAGAAGTCTGTGCCCAGCAGTAGCCTATCAACCTTCGCCAAGATGAA
>JAODKN010000001.1:48048834-48061197 GCA_026774425.1 Petrocephalus zakoni | reverse complement strand
GTCAAACACCGTATTAGTATGGTGTTCCTAATAATCCTTTAGGTGAGTGTGTATATATATATATATATATATATATAAATCTATATTATACATTTCTAACATTTATAATACAAATACATTTTCTCTTACAGAAATGGTGACCTGAGAGTTATGCTAGGGTCACATAATATGATAGCAGCCATCACCAAATTTTCATGCTCAAAGTAATCACCTGAAAAAGATTTGATTGCTCCATCATACTTTTTCAAGAGTAATTATTGGGTCACATAATAGGATAGCAGCCATCCCAAATGGTGACCCGTATGCTGGGGACTGCCTGCTGATTTAAATATTAAAAACTCTTCTGATTATGAAATGTTCATGCTCAAAGTCGTCACCTGAAAAAGATTTGATTGTTCCAATATATTTTTGCAAGACTTATGCTAGGGTCACATAATATGATAGCAGGAGACCACACTCTGAGGGGTTGCCAGTACATTTCAGCCATGAACATAAGACATGTTCATAAACTATGTTATACAATGCATCCGTAATAAAAGATAAAACTCTGGTGGTTTCGTCTGCATAAAAACGAGTCAAGCCGAGCGACACCGCGTTTCAACCATAGACTTACGGAACTTGCGTACCAAGCTTGTGCACGCGAGAGATCGCGCCTCCCATGGTCACAATATATGATGGTCACAGGATATGGTGTAACACCGGTTCGAGTACCCGACCTGCAAGTACCGCTGAGGTAACCTGAGCAAGGTACCGTCCCCAAGCACTGCTCCCCGGGCGCTCACATAGCTGCCCCCTGCTGTGTCACAGTGTCACATGGGTTAAAAGCAGAGGACACATTTCATTGTTGCACGCTGTGGTGCGTCAATAATGACGATTGATCACCTTCACTTCACTTAAGTCCTGGTGAACACCTAAACACATTGTATAAAATCATGTCTTTTTTCACTTCATCAAGAATGTCCACCCTGCTGTGCCCACCACAGTGACCTGTCTCCCAGTTACTTCAGCTTGGCCTTTCATACACTGGGGGGTTGATTTAAAATGTTCTCTGCCCAGCATAGTGTGCACAACGGGATTCTTGGCAGCACGTGGGCTCCCTAGTAGAACCACTCATAGATGGAATGGACAAAGCTTAAACGTCCTTAACAGGACACTGAAATCATTGGCTTTGCTGCCAGACAGAGATAGGCATAAATACATTAAAAAGTATTTTGTTACAAATTACAAAAACTTGTTCATCCAATGTAAAAAGAAAATCATAATTTGAAAATCCAAAAACACATGGAAAGCTGCACATGACAAATACGCGTACCGTTACATCTCTAGTAATGTGTAATATTTACAAAATATACAACTTGACCTAATATTAAATAGAATAATTTGTGATGTGTTATCGCATTAATTGTGAAATGAAAAATGAGTGCAGGATCCCGTGACTGTGTTTCCCACTGATTCCCACCATGCTTTAGGCCCCCTTCCACCCCAACACCACTATTCTCAGCTCTGGGTGACGTGGCATGTGCCCTGGCAGAAGGACCATCATCTGTCCTTCATAAGCCCACACCATGAATGATTTGAAAGAAATATAGAATTCCGTCATGCAGTTGTAACATAGAAACATGACATGTCCTACTTTCAATGGTCTACGAGAAAGGGGCGTGGTTCACTTCTTTAACCAATCACAATCATCATTGAATGACATCATCACATATGTTAAACCCAATGTTAAACGGCAAGGTGCACAGATTTGCAAAGTTCCCTTTTTATTGTGTATGCCTTTTGTTGACGGACATCTCATAGATTCAAAATATTAGAATAGGCTTACCTGCATAACTGTAAGGGGCAACGTAAGGGTGCTTCCTTTTTACATGACAATAATAGTAGCGATAAGCCACTAGTTAAGGACCTTGCTCGAGGGGCAACAGATATATGGTTATTCTGCTGAGGCCAGGCTTGGACCAGCATCCTTCTGATCACAGACTTAGCCCACAGGGCCACAGGCAGTGCACACACAGCTGAAAATAGTGTTCCAAGCTTAATGCTTGGAAGCCTTGAGCTTGATAATGAGAAAAACACAGACCGAAGTGGTGATGTCATACAATGAAAATTGTGATTGGTTAAAGGAGTGAAACACAAGCCAATGCTGCAGTTAGCACGTGACAGAGAATGCTCTCTGCCTCCTCCCTCTGTTTATTACCTCTTCTTCTGCCCATTTCATTGTGATGACCAGCACACCAAGGTATTCACCTTATCCAGTAGCTCAGTGACCTTAGTGCGATCACCCGTGTCCTCATTGTTGGAGACATAGTACCTGTTCCCATACTTCTCCATCAGGCACTGAAGGGCCATCCCTTTGCTCTCAATGATGTTGTGTCCCAGCTGCTCTCCATGGGAGAACAGCACTACCCAGTAACACCATACGGTATCCGTGAAAAGTTCAAGATGGCCCCATATGCTCTCCTGTGAAATTAGCTACATCTACGACCAAGAAAAAAGCATGAGGGTCTGGAGGGCACGCTACCCACAATCCTCTGCTTGAGCAGCTCCAGAGTGCCCCTCAGTACCCCTCCCCACTTATGTGCTAAGATCTTTCACATAGGTTACAGTCATATCTTGGTTGTTGAACTCCTGTCAGCTGAGAATAGTGTTCCCGGCCAAACTTCTCCCACCACACGCTCTGTGGCCCAGTGCTCTCCAAATAGAGACAATGAGCGGCCAAAGCTCAGAGAGATCAACTAAATATGCAAATAAATACCACAAAAACAATAAGGCAGTGACAGTTTCTCAGACTAAGACATTTTTACTGTAAGTTTTGCACTAGTAGTAGTAATATGATATTTTATATATTATATAACATTTATATATGTATTATATAACAATAAACAATATTTATTATATAACATTTTATATACATCTTATAAACGTCATCTAAACATCTTATATAGCTCCTGTTAGTTTTGTATATACCTGTATATCTGTGCATGCCTATATAATCCCATATATGGCAGATCCTATATATTCTTCCTGTTTCTATATAAGCGCTACTCTTCTGCACTTTAATGTACTTTGTGTGTGGAGTTATTAGCAAGTACTATTACTGGATATATATTTTTAAGCAAAAGTTTTATAAAAAAAGACATAAAAATGAATTCAGTAGTTTTCTTTTGCTCTAATTAAATTTATTAGATTACAATTTAGTTACATTAGGCAAACAGAAATAGAAAAGCATTTGATTATCAGTGTGCACAATTATTAGGCAATCAGAAACTAAGTGGATTTTTCTCATCTGAGCTGGGGTCCTGGTTCAGTCCCATGGAAGGGTGACAGGGTGACATCATGGATGTGACCTACGAACTGTGGCACTGTTGGTACAGACTGCACTCTACACAGGCTGGCGTGGAGAACTAATTCATTGATGGACTTTGACCACTCTTTTTCTAAAATGTTTGCGTGGGGGGGGGGGGGGTGCGAGCCCAGGAGGTCACAAGGAAACTACGGTAACTTATTGCGTGCACTGAAAAAATAGAATTGAAAATGGAGGTCAATGTAAAATTAAGTATATATAATGAAATGTCAGAAATCATTTTCAGTTTGAGTAAGATATTTTTCGTCCGTGGTTTGTGACAGGTTCGTATAACTGGCAGCAATCCTTGAGCTGAAAGCATGTGGCCAACAACACAATATAACCACAAGGACACTGAACTATAACCCACAATCTTTGAGTCTGGTGTCACATGTCACGCCGGGAGCGGGATTTACGACCCATGAGGCAGCCGTGGGGTTGAACCCTTCAAAAGGGCGTTTATTCAGGGAATACAGGGCGAACACAGGACAGGTACGGGCGTGAGTCGCTGGTGAACAAGCATACAACCAGACAAAACCCGACGCGGAAGACAGGACTGGGGCAGACTAAATACAGGAAACGCCAACACGAAACAGCTGAGGGCGGGAGGATCTGCACGAGGGGAACGAGGGGGCGTGGCACACGGGAGGATCCGCGGGCTGGGCATGACATCACAAGGCAGCGGGGAAGTCTTATAAAGTTTTTTTAATTTTTGGTTTTGTCGGGACTGGCATCCAGTCCAGGGTGTATCCCAGCCTTGTGATCTGTGCTGCCTGGGACCGGCTGCAGACCCCCTGTGCGTCTGATCAGGGTAAGCAATGCAAAGCTGGCTGCCAGTGCCATCTGTGATCAGGCTCGCTAAGAACGTCTCCCATCCATCTCTGTTTTAACCTCAAGGCTTTGTCCTCTGTGCTAAAATGTAGCATGAAGCATCCAGGCTGACAGTCGTTACATGAACCTGTTGTATAAATCTGATTCCCGGTGAGGATGGACAACTGGCAGCAACTTATTGTCATCCTCAGTAATAACAACTTAAACAGTGAAACTGCACAAAAATACCATTGGGTTCCACCATGAAACAAGTAGATCGGTACTGTTCAGGTGTGTAGGAGGACAAAGGCATGATACGTATGGAAGCAGCAGAATGGTTACTCCAGTTAAACCAAGACACCGGCCTGCCAGCTACTTCTGGTAAGATGCATCCTCCTCATAAATTGTCCGATGTGCCTCAGTCTCTGAGAGAGATGGGGCGCACATATGCAGTGCACGTTTGAGTCAGAGTCACAAGGCCGCAGTCCGTTTCTTTTACATGTGAATCACAGGAGCTGGGAAGGATGATGTATCATTTAAACCATGTGTCACACGTCCATTTGGTGACAGCATGTGACCAGAACTTCATTTCCCAGAAGATGCCAAATAAGCATAATTTTAAGGCAAAGCCCATAGTCACCTGGCTTTGCATTATTTCATTACTATTTTATTGATATTTATTATTGTTGTTGCTTGAATTTTTATAAAAGTTCTATCTCTTGGACCCTTGAGCAGTTGTTCGAACTGTCACAGCAAAATAAATACATTATAATCAAAATAAGGATTACGCCTCTTTCCTGGGTATATCTCTCATTGATGGAGTTGGAAGGACAATTTTAATGCTGCATAATTCATCTGAATCTATGTTTATGCAGATTCATGTGGAGCTTAACTGGCACAGGTCAACTCACACATGTCAAGAGATACGTTCAATCTTTTCATCTCCTGACTTTTCTAAGACCTCATCACTGAGCCCATGAGTAAGGCCCTTAACCCCTGTTGGCTCCAGGATTTGTCTGACCCTGCTTTCTGAATGGTACGTCACCTAAGGTAAAAGCTAAATAAATACAATGCCAAGAACACAATGAAAGAAGCACAAAGTCAGATATAAAGCGTAACAGCTAAAGTCCTGGGAGTCTGCAGAATAAGGGTTCGGGGCTTCAGCATCACCTCTTCCCTCAGCACAATGGGACCTGATGCAGGCAAAGCAAGATTAATTCCTCATGGACAAATTAATATAATGTCTTGCCTTTTCAGAGGGATGAATGGGAACATATACCTGTTCTGGGTCACCTTTAAAAATAGAACCTATTAGACAGGTGGTGTTCCATCAGTAACAATAGACAATAGAACAATAGAAGTTATAAAGAATTTCCATGAGGAAACTGCTTATTAATAATTAGTTTGGAAGACTGATGTCATGATTTAAACACTGACTATATCAAATGGAAATGTACGCAAAACAGATTATTGCTAAAGAAATACCCTGGGTTTAATGTCCACAAAGGAAAGATCAGAAGCGGAACGCTCGAGATTAAACACACAGGTGGTGTTTGTGTAACCTTATCCCATTCGGTAGAGTAAAGATGGGAGCTTTTCTGAGCCAGGCTCAGCTCCACAGAACCACTGGAGATGTGTGACAACCGGCGAGTTCCCACGCAGCCTGGATAACCTTGAAGGTCCAGCTGGACCAGGTTCACAAACAGATGCGGCGTAAATTCCCAGATAGGCTGAACAGTCACGCGGCTTTGCTACGTACATGCAGGATCCTAGGAAGAGGTTGTGTGGGTGTATTTTCCTACGTGCTGAGGACAGAAAAATCAAGCTGTTCCTTGAAAAGCAGGAGGTCTCTTCTGAGGGTCCGATACTAATGCTGAAAGCGATAATGAGCGAGGGACAGTAAATATAAACGGCTGAAGACCGCCAGAGTCACACCCTGCCTTTCCACAGATTTTTAGCATCATTAATTCCCTGCACTGCATCAAACCGGACTGAAGCTGGTTTTATATGCAGCCACACACTCGCATTGGGCCAGCAGGGGGGGAGGCCCCATGGAGACGTGGCCACTTAGCCGAACATGGGATTCAAACCCACAATGGGAGCCAGCCATAGGCAGAAAAGCCACATATGAGCCACCACAAGGGCCCCAATGAAGATGCATCTCGAGAAGAAAGTGGGCTGATAATTAGCTCTGGCTAAAATTTGAGTCAGATCATGAAAAGTGATTCTGATTCATCCTTATCCACACAGAGGTGTGTGAGGGGGGTGGGTCATCCTGCTCTTGGCTCTCCATGGCACCTTGAAAGCGCCGGGGGAGTTGTAAATGGGATGATAGTTTATCGTATGGGGAGCTGTGACTCACCAGCTTCCTGAATGGATTGCCACATGTGAGGATTTCAAATTGTTACGTGTCTGCACTTTCGAGATTTCATGAAATATTTTGTGAGCAGAGGCATGGAATAGTGTGTCCTGGTGTCCGTTCGCTCCCGCGAGACGCTTGTGGGGCGAATGGCTGTCAGCCTGCAGCGTCACGTCCATATCTGCCGGAGATCAGCTGCAGTGCACTTGTGGGGTCCAGGCTTGAGCACGTTCACCACTGTGTTGCATTATCTCTTCTTTTACAGCAGTCCAGTTACAGAGACCAGTTATAAAAGTAAAATGTCCCATTATTGCCTACTATAGGATTTCATCTGCTTGACAGTTCAGGTCTCCTTTGTCATATTTTTTGTTTCACGATACACCAAATGTTTTCAGAGGGTAACAGGTCCGGACTGCAGGCAGGCCAGTCTAGAACCCAAACTCTTCTACTAAGGTGCCGTGCTGTTACATATGGCTTAATGCAGTTTGGCGTTGTCATTGGCCGAAATGTGCAAGGCCTTCTTTGTATATTATGTTGCTTCAAAGCTTGTATATATTATTCAGCATTAATAGTGCCTTCCCAAGCCACCCAACTACCCAAGCCATGGGTACTAATGCGTCCCCTAATGCATCCCCTAAGGCATCCCCATACAATCACAAACACTGGCTTTAGAACTGTCCACTGATAAATCCCTCTCCATCCATGATTTTGAAAAATAATTATATATTTTGTTTCACAAGACATGTTTGGTTCAGTTTCTTCTTTGCATGGTAGAGTTTCTCCCAGCATTTGTGGGTACAACGATGAACTGTGTTCACAGAGTGGTTTGCAGAAGTGTTCCTGAACCCATGCAGTGATTTCCACTATAGAACCAGTCCTGTTTTTAAAAAGGGCCACCTGAGGACCCAGAGATCACGGCTATCGAATACTGGTTTTCAGTCCTGTCCCTTATGTACAGAGATTTCTCTGGATTCTCTGAATCTTTTAATGATATAATGTACTGGAGGCAATGAAATTCCCAAATACTTTGCAATATTACATTGAGGTTCATTATTCTTAAATCGTTGCACTATTTTCCATCACAGTCTTCCACAGAGTGGTGATCCTCTCCCCATCGTCACTGCATATCCAATCATTTTACTGACCTGATGCCAATTAACCTAAATAGTTATGAGATAATTAATCAGGTGTTTTGTTTTAGCACTACACAACTTTACCAGTGTTTCATCGCCATTTCCCAACCTTTTTGAAATGTGCTGCTGCCATCAAATTCAAATTGAGCACATATTTGTTATAAAACAATAAAACTTCTCAGTTTCACATTTGATATGTTGTATTTGTTCTATTTTCAATTTTATGTGGGTTTATATGACTTGCAAATCATTGCATAATAAGATAAGAAGATAAGAAAGAACTTTATTTATTACTTTATTTATAAATTCTTTCATCATGATCATGCTCAGTGCACAAGAGGGATACAGGTAAGAGACAACAGTAGGGACAGTGCAAACGAAATAATAAAGTAACTATAACCAAAAAATGCTATATAACAAAAAAAGCTATAGATTATTAGTGCTTAACGTGACTTATTGTTGAAAAGTGACTTTCAAAAAAAGATCACCTGCAGAACGGGGAGGAGTTATACCATCTTATAGGCACAGGTAGAAAGGATTTCCTGACATTTACTTTTACATGTATAGCACTTGTCAGGTGCCCTTAGCCAGAGTAACTTACAAAAGTGCTTAAAAAGTGCATAAACTATGGGCAATTTAAAGGAGTGAATTGACCTAACTGCATATTTTTGAAAGGACTCACACAGAGAAATAGTGGGATTCAAACTCCCAAACCTGGACATGTGAGGCAACTACTCTACCCAACAGGTTGTTGAAGTGAAACTACAGTAAATGCAAGAATAACTCGCCGTTTGGGACTAAACCAAGGCACTGCTGGGATTTGAACCCAGGATCTCCTGTTTACTAGAAAGGCACTTTGATCAACTAAGCCACAGTGCCACCTCAAGACAGTCATGTGGGACTACTACAGGCTTAACTTGCAAATTTAAATTCCATTTGTGCGCAGAATTGAATTGGGGGAGTTTAATATTGTCCAAGGGCCAGGAAACAGTGTCCAGCTCTGTGATCTGCAGTTTGCTGCTGTCGGTTCCGGCTGCAGCAGCTGGCCAGATGTCGGCTGCTACAGTCAGCGGCGGGAGAGACACGCCTCCCAGATGGAAGGGGTCACAGATGCTCATTAGTCAGCCATTTGCTATTTGGGTGTCTGACACTAAAGGCCTTAAAATGATATCAATTACAGGCAACCGACACGATCCTGGCGAGCCGGCTGACGGGGCGCACAGTTCATGGCACAGTTTTGGCAGCGAGATCCAGACAGAAATATGAAGGAAACCTTCACATCTGGGGTGAAATTAAGACGGTAATTTGCCATTTATACAAGTACATTGGAATGTGTCTTTTCATGTCTCATTTCACACTCCTTTTTAAAAGCACATGTAGGGGGGAGAATAAAGTGTGGGGTCTGAGCCCAGGGTCCGCCATCCGTCCAGCTTTCCTAGAGCATTTTTCAGGGGATGAAGGACATTGCTAAATGGCCCCATGGAGACGTGGCTACTTAGCCTAACAGGGGATTCAGACCCACAATGGGAGCCAGCCATAGGCAGAAAAGCCACCCCCTCTGAGCCACACATGAGCCACCACAGGGGCCCCAATGAAGATCTCGTGAAGACATGCAGGAAAGTAGGCTGATAATTAGCTCTGGCTACAATTTGAGTCAGATCATTAAAAATTATTCGTATTCATCCTTATCCACACAGAGGTGTGTGTGTGTGTGTGTGTGTGTGTGTGGGGGGGGGGTCATCCTGCTCTTGGCTCTCCATGGCACCTTCAAAGTGCAGCAGCCTGCAATTAGCGGCCAATTATAATGGCAGATGAGCGTTTGCCGAGCGGAACCCTGCATTAAGGACGAGGCTGCCGCGCGTCCGCGAACCCGCAGATGCCCTCCCCACCCCATTGTCACAGCCCAGCCAGGGGGCCTGTATCAAAGTGCAGTTTGCCCAGCCTTACACCAGCAGCAGGGGCAGCTTTGTTGCTTCTGGGGGCCACCATTCCTCCGCCCCAATGTCTCAAAAACTAAACAGACTTTGAGCAAGTAAGGTCGGCAGATGGTAGCTAGTTAGCTGGTTAGCTGGTGCTGCTTCAGCATCTCCTAAAGAAGCAGCATGTCTATTTGATGTTTAGTGTGGTGTAGTTTGTGCCAACATGGGGGGTGGCTTACACGTCGGGGGGGGGGATCACCACACATCAGGGTACCAGAGAGTTTGGGTGAAATCTAAGGAAGCCTTTTAGGATTAAAGGCAGCAGGGTTATGCAGTTTGCAAATTATATAAGAATTCCAATTTGGGTCAACTATCTGGATTCTCATACTCATTAACAGGATTTTTACATGGGATTGCCAATAATACTCTCATTAGGTGTAGGTGATAAATTTCTCCTGTGGGTTATCTAGCAGGATTCTCATGCATGTTAACTAGTGGGACTCACACTTGTATGTGTAATGAAATCGTGCCTGAGCACCACTCAGTACTGTGCCCCAGAGGCATGATGGGTAAATTAAGATGAGGATATTCCTCACTGTTCGTTACCTCTGTTCTTTTTGGCAATTATATGAGTCTAAGACAACAACCTCAAGGATGCCGTGGAGAGGGAAGTGAGGTAGGCAGAGTTGATGATGTCTAATGGATCCCTTCTTTTTGTAAAAGATATCGGACATCTTTCCGTGCTCAACTTTGAGAAAAAAACCTCTGAACTCATCCTGAGGCATCCGCTGACATATTGTGCTGGGTCCATTTGTGTACGTGCTTCCAGAAGAAGCCAGTTATATTCCGAAGGAGGCTGGACAGAGGAAGGTGGGGTAGTGCTGTAGCAGGGGTGACTGAGGTGGACTTTGAGTACTGCTTGTTAGCCTCAGATGCTGCTCTGAGTCAGACCAAGGCCCTCCCGGTCAGGGTGAACAAACAAGGCTCATTTAGGACTATGTCACATTTAGACTCATGGTGGCATGATGGTTAAGAAACAGAGCACCAAAGGTTCAAATCTTAGTTTGCACTCTGTCATCATACCTTTGACCAAAATTCTAAGCTTGAATTGTTCTGAAAAATTACCCAAAGCTGTCACCTGTTTTGCACTGCTACCGTACGTCGAACGAAAATTATCCAAGAAAGATGAAATACTATTTGCAAAAAACACAATATAATCAAAAGCATTTCAATAAAGTACCCCAAATTTCAGCAATGCATTCAATATATTTCATCTCGAGGAATAAGTAACTAAATGCTCAAATAAAATCAAAGTGTCTTCTAGCAAGCAACATCCAAGTATGACTGGTCATGTGTCGCCTCCCCCTGGTCACCATTGGTATTGCTGTGCATTCCGCAATAATTGCTTTACCCACATTTCGTTTCCTTCATAATACTACATCAGTAGTTTTAAACTTCACTTCACAGCTAGTTCCCCCAAATAGAAAAATAACGTATAGTAAACATAACCACGAGTTAATGTCCTACATGAACTGGATTATAGCCAAGAAGGCCAAACAAGATACAAATAACGGCAGTTATTATTTTTTGATTCAATTTTCATGAGAAAACCCTTCCTGCCTAGAAAGATAAGCGGCTTTACTGTAAAACATAAATTAATCGAATTAAAAAATATTGTTTGAAAAACAACCAGTAGGGGTCGCTCAAAGAACAGTAGACATCCGCTACAGGTCAGTTAGTTTTGTTTAGGAGTATGTTCCGCTTGGGTGGTCTGCAGCGGCGCAATAATTGTCATTTGTAAGAGATACTTGTAGTTGAGTATGCATCGGTTTTTCATAGCTTATTTAAGGACATTGCGCCTTGCATAAATGCATGGAAAGATTGCAAGTTTTTTTATAGAACCTGCTTTGTACCAGAAGCAGGAGACCAGATCCAGTGCGGAGCAGCCCAATGCATACCTGTTTAGCTGTTTAAAAGCCCGTCTGAAACGCGTCCTAGCGGAAAACGGGACTTTCCCAGTGCGCACGCTTGTCTTGTTGCTTGTGCCCAGTCCTCCCATTCCGATCCCCCATAATCCCATTCATCTTCTCTTGTTTCTCCCCCCCCCTCGAGTCGATTGTCCCAGCAGCCGTGACAGAATAACCCAACTCCTACACAACTCCACAGCCCGAGCTTCTGCTCAGGTCTTCACACCTCTCTTCATCCAGCAGACTAAATACCCCGATTACCTTGGATTTGGGGGTCAGACGGGCTGCCAGCGCCATGCTGGAATTTGTAGCCCCCCTGGACACCACCCTGCAGCGGAAGATGAACCCCACAGTCTGGAAGATACTCAAGCTCTCTCTTCTGGTCTGCCGAGAGGGTACTCACGAGACTCAGCCCAGGCGCAGATTCCCAATAGGCACATGCTGGCTGAAGTGTGGGGAAGAATCAAGCACGAGACTGCTCAGCCTGATACCTCATCGCAGCATGCTGGCTCTCCGCTGTGCTCTGGCTGCACTCCAGGCTCCCGCCCCAGAGAGGGCCGCTCCGCCTGAATCCCGGATCCCGCCCCAGAGAGGGCCACTCCGGCGGAGCCCCAGGATCCCGGCCCAGAGAGGGCCGCCCCGGCGGAGCCCCAGGATCCCGGCCCAGAGAGGACCGCTCCGGCGGAGCCCCAGGATCCCGGCCCAGAGAGGGCTGCCCCGGCGGAGCCCCAGGATCCCGGCCCAGAGAGGCCCACTCCGCCTGAGTACCTGCCTGTGCCCAGTCCTCCCGTTTAGATCCCCTGTGATCCTGTTCGTTTCCAGTCTTTGTTCA
>JAODKN010000001.1:48019911-48042815 GCA_026774425.1 Petrocephalus zakoni | reverse complement strand
CCACAGCCCTTCACACCAGCAGGTTCTGCTGGCAGGCCCCCACTCATAGCTTCCACTCCCCACACGGAGCTTAGCTAGTGGGGTGTGTGACGGAAAAACAAATAATAAATCTCACATGATGGAAATAAATATAAAAAAAGTCAAATCGCATCTAAATACTGCAGAAAATGAAGGTCTCATTCCGCCAAGTCGATAAGGGAGGCGTCATACCGCGAACATGTCGGAACGATAAACCGGCCGGCGACGAGTCCCAGCCAGCTCCCCGGTCACAGCCCGCGACACCAAGGCAAGCAGCAGGTACGGCAAAATGGGAGCGAGCTTTTACTCCGCTTTCCGGGCCGGCCATTCCCCTCTGGTGCGCTGACCCGCAGAATGCAGGCCAGAAGATCCTTGTCAAGAGAGACTTCCTTCAAAAGATTCACTTGTACGTTGCCTTCATGATTCCTCCTCCCCCACCCCCCCCCCAGCTAAATGGTTCATGCTTAACATAAAAGAGGCACAGGACATTCTCAACATGTTGAAAATAAAATTAATTAAATAAATAAAAGGTCTTCTACAAGCTGCAGGTTCGCTCCCCACCCCCAACAAGCCATGGTGTGACCCTTGGTCCACACGGTGTCAGACCCTGTAACGCCGCCAGAGGCTGGGGCCCCTCCTCCCGCCAGCTGGAGCTCATCTGGACGTCCCAGCTGTGGGTCACTCTGCTTCTGCCTCGCCGGGGGCCAGCCCCCCCACACTTCCTCGCTGCGGCGTTCCTTTCCCAGAAAGCCAGAGTGAAAGAGCGGACCGGGTTTGGTTCTGCTTTGCTCCTTGGGAAACCTAGTGCACTTCCCCTCCCCCCCCCCCCCTCCCCAATAGGGCCAGTGCCCAAACTTGAACCAGTCCTCATCCTGGTTGGATGGTGGGGCGGGGTCAGGCCACCCTGAGCCCCACCCCCGAGTCCCACCCCCTCCATAAATGGTCAGGGGATGCGATGTGGAGCCTGGACATGCGCAGTTCTGCCGGCTGTGACAGTAAGAGGTGCGGTAGCGCCGAGCCCGTTATCCCTGGCACGGGCCACTCACAAAATAACGCAGCGGAGCCGGTGGGAGCCGGTGGACCTGTCCCCACGCCACTTGGTCTTCTTTTTCTTCTTCTTCTGGCTCTTCTCAGGGATTTCCTGCCTGCAGGAAAGAGGGATGGCAGGAGGAAGAGGGGGAAGAACAAGGTTTTAGGCTGATAACCCTGGCAACTGTTGCCATGGCCCCCGGGAGGAAACAGGAAGTGATGACGAGGGAAACACAATCACTGTTGGCCCGGGGATTCCAGAGTGTTTCCTGTCCAGGGAAACGGTGCCTTCGTAGTGGCGTGTGAGCAGTGCTCTCACAAAGCCCCGGCAGCTCCCATTTAAATACCACTTTAGTTTGATTTAGAGCAGCTGTGAGGGCAGCTCTGCATTTCCTCAGAATGCTTCCTGGGAAATGCTTTCAGGCAGTGAGACAAAAACAGTGCAGTCACTGGATACAGAACACCAGGCCTCGTTTAACTAATCTCACAATTTGTCATTCGTAAACGAGGTTGTTGTTCTCAGATTCTCAGAGCAGCGCACTATGGCGTGCAGACGGCACCATCCCGGGCCGGCTTCAGCGGGCCCAACACCACTTTTTGTTTGTGCCGGAACAAACAAAAACCGCTCAAGACTCTATGAAAAGCTCTTTGTGCGCGGTCTAATTCTGGAACAAGTTCCCTTTATAATTGGGATCCTAATCTCTGGTCCCACCTTCTGGCCTAGAGATGAGCCTTGGTATACATGGTTGTGCCTGTGCTTCTACGTGTTTCAACAGGGGAGACATACCTCCACTAACTTCTAAGTGCTTCACCAATGAGGATGTGTTTGCACTATCCTCCAACTGCCTCAACAAAGGAAATGTGCCCGCGCTAAGCGCTAACCTTCACGATGACGGAGATGGGCCCGCGCTAAGCGCTAACCTTCACGATGACGGAGATGGGCCCGCGCTAAGCGCTAACCTTCACGATGACTGAGATGGGCCCGCGCTAAGCGCTAACCTTCACGATGACGGAGATGGGCCCGCGCTAAGTGCTAACCTTCACGATGACGGAAATGGGCCCACGCTAAGCGTTACCCTCCACAATGATGGAGATGGGCCCGCGCTAAACGCTAACCTTCACGATGACGGAGATGGGCCCGCGCTAAGCGCTAACCTCCACAATGATGGAGATGGGCCCGTGCTAAACGCTAACCATCTCAACAAAGGAGATAACAGTCTCGATGGAGATGGGCCCACGCCATGAGCTAACGGTCTCAAAGATGGCGATGTGCTCGCGCTGAGTGCTCACTGAGATGTACCCATACCGACTGCCTCGACAAAGGAGATGTGCCCGCGCCAAGAGCCAACTGTTTTAATGATGGAAATGTGCCCGCGTTAAGCGCTAACAGTCTCAACGATGGAGATGTGCCCACGCTAAGCACAAACTGCCTCAACAGTAAAAATGTGTCTGCGTTAATGATGTGCACACATTGATCAGTAATTGCCTTGACAGTAGAGGCATCAGCTCACCATTCATAACGTAACGTAAGCCTGCTACTGTTAACTGGATGTTGTATGGAGAGACAACTACAGGTGACGCACGTGAGACTTACTGTGCATGTTGGAGGTGACCTACCTAATCACTCTGACCAGCTCGTGAAACGCTTTGTCCACATTCATGGGAGGGTCTTTGGCACTCGTTTCGATGTATGTAATCTGTGCGAAACATGTAAGTAGCACACATGAGTATCAACCTGGACTTCATCTGTCATCATGTCACACAACAAGGCTACAGTAACCCTTCACTGTCAAGCCAAAACCTGGCTCATGGGCTCCATTCACACCCTTGACTCACCTACTCACTCACTCAAACAGTTATGCGTCTCGCAAGCACCCACGCTCTCAGCGTGACCAAAGACTTCCCAGAATAGCAAGGTTTATTTCTGAGAAACAGATCTACAGGCAAGCCGAGTCCAAGACGGTAGCTTGTTACTATGGCGATGTAGGGACATGGGGAGGCGTGGCCTCGTACCTGGTCCCGTACACGCCCCTCTCCCTCCCCCTGCTGCTGTTGGGATGTCAGTTAAGCTTGATTTTTATATTATTCGTCTTTTTTTAAGATGTCCTATGTTATGGTACATTTAAAGAAATTTGAAAAATAAATAAATCGAAAGTGAAACGGATGATAACTGATTTGCTTTTTGTATCAAACCACCGTGGGAGCTTTCGTTTAGGGGCCAGGCAGCCCCTCACACTCACACTGTGCTTGTCTGCCATCTCCCTGCCCTGCTCCGTCGTCACCTTCCTCAGGTGCACCAGGTCCACCTTGTTGGCCACCAGGACCATGGGAAAGGACTCCCTGGAGAAGCAGAGACACAAACTTGTCACAAGGCCGGCCCAAGCCATACACTGGGTGCGCGGAACCTAACAGGTGCTCAGTCAATTCCCCAGTGGGCAACCTAGTGTTGGACTTTTAAGAAGGAAAAGACCAGCTGGCTAAAGAGAAAAACCTGTCCCTGAATAACAAGAACAAAATATTAGCCATGCTGGCTAAATGCTACCACGCTAAATTCACAGGGTGTCAGGTGTCTTGCGGGCGGATTCAGAGCCGCTTCCTGGAAGATCTCACCTGTCCTTCACGCGCAAGATCAGCTGATGGAATCGGTCCACGTGCTCAAAGCTGGCCTTATCCGTCACGGAGAAGACGATGAGGAAGCCGTCTCCAGTCCGCATGTACTGCTCCCGCATGGCGCTAAACTCCTCCTGGCCGGCCGTGTCCAGCACTGCAGCAGTGGAGGCAGCGTAGCATTCAGGTGTGATATCGTGCTCAAAAGGTGTACCAAACCCACATGGCCCGTCACACGCCTCATCCAAACACACGTGCGCGAATGCGACTGTGCCCCCGTTTAGGTACTAGTGACCTTAAACATCAAAGCGCATTCATGTCTTAGTGGTACATGTTCAGGAAACACAGGTACAGCACAGTTCATCGTTACAGGAACTTCGCTGTGCTCCAAGAGCCCTGCTGCATAACTTAACTCTTTGCATTGTCCTCTGGGGCAACAGTTCCTGAAACTTAGTCATGGATTCAGGATGATGAACCATCACCCACCAGGGAGAGAAAGAAAAAAAAAAAAAAAAAAAACACACACACAAGGGAGCGTGACTGGTGGAGTGCGTCAGAGCAGAGAGGATGCCGGCCGTCCTGCTCGCGGCAGGGCCAGCCTCAGCGTTTCGGCTCCTGGGGGAGGGCTCAGGACTCCAGCTTACCGTCCAGGATGGCCCACTGCCCGTCAATCTCCGTGTGCTTCAGGTACGAGTCCTCGATGGTGGGATCGTAGTCTGGCACAAAGATCTTCTGGAAGAACTGGATGGTGAGGGCACTCTTGCCCACCCCCCCATCCCCCACCACCACCAGCTTGTACGTAGGGAGGTTGTCGCTGGGAACGGCACTGGTTGCCATGGAGATGCCTACACCTGGAACACAGAAAGAGGGATACGGGGGTGGATTTGCATACTCTTAGACTACAGCTGTAAATGACACCGAACCCACAGAAGATGACCCCCCCCAAAACCTCCCATCCTCACTCAAATACTCCGCTCATAGCTGCCCATGAACAAATGTGCCTTCAGTGTTTCACGGAACGGGGCCTTTCTGTCTCAGGGTGAACAGCATCCGCGCTCACATAGCAGACTGGGAGGGATTAGAATGAGGAGACACTGCAGACGGGAAGCCAGCCGTCCATCCTTGGCGGGGGGGGGGGGGGGCTTTGCAGTGAGAGATAATGAAAAGAGATGTCAGCCAAACGCCAGCCAGCGCCCCCCCCCCATCCCAAGGAGGATAAAAAGGCACACGCTGATCTGAGCCATTTCCAGGATCTCTGCGAGAGCGTGCAGCATGGCCAAGCGGATCGCTCTGTTCTCTAGCTGTGGAATAAACCCCGCCCTCCCCAGCCCTGGTACAAAGGTTGAGGTCAGTTTAACTGTTGTCATGTTCCTTTGTTAAAAAGAGGACCCCCCCCCCGATTCAAAAAAATAAAGAAAAGGTAAGAAAAGATTTTAAAGGTAATTTGCTTTTCAGTGGGGTGACATCATCAGCACACCACAAATCGTGCCGTGCAGGGATAGCTGGAAAGCAGCGAGTCGCGGCCTCGGCACGGCAGCGCGGGGAGGAAGGGGCGATTACAGGCCTCGCTTAAACCCATTAGTGAAAACACATTTTCCCCTTTTACATAACGCAAGCTAGGGAAAACGTGCTGCAGGGAGGCTTTCCGATGTGCCCCCAGAGGCCACAGGAGGAACTGCAAGGAGGAGGTGGTCTTAGGATTAAGGCTGGTAAAAATGAAGATGGGACAACAAAAAGAACTCCTCCCTCCCAAGACTGTTTGAGGAGCCACATATTTATGGACTTTGAAACGCAGTCAAGCCTCCTGGTTATAATGGGCCTCTCGGATTGACCTGGTCTTCTTCTTACACCTGCATATATGTTGGGGCACCCTAAAGAGGTGGGAAAACTGTAAGATAATAGGATTGGTCTGGGTTATGGGCCTAACGCGGTATGCTTTCATGGGGCCCAAAATCTCTAGCGACACCTCAGCATAAATGGACCCCTCCTGTTTAAACAACTCTCCGTAGCTGGAAGTAGGTGTCAGAGTGCATTGACCTTTGACTGCTAGCAGGATGCTAGAAGCACCCTGTCACTGGTTTAATCGTACAGGTGGTGTTGGGACACAACAAAGACATGGGGCCACCCCGGCTGGACGGAAACACTCAGGCGGGAGGCCCCCTGGCTCATCGTCTGCTTAACAAAGGGCGGAAACTGGGAACTTCCTTCAACGTGGTCCCCGGCCTCCCAGCATGCACTAGGGGAAGAGATCCCTTAGGACCTCTGAGCCAGACTCAAACAGGAATTCAAACCTCTGGGCAGCCTGCTGGGGGATGGCTGATAATCCAGTTAACCGAGTGTCCATGTGGCCATGACAGGCATCACCTGCCGGCTGAGGGGACACATGATTGGGAGACAGCCAGCCAACCACCCTAACGCACATGTGATGGAGGCGCGTAAAAGCACCCTGTTCCAGAGACACGGCATCAGGGGGTAACAGAACCCAGTGATGTTTTAATAACTACAGAAAGTGATAAAACTGGATCCATGAGTGTTTTGATATTTAAGATTTAGCTAACAACATGAGCAGCATGTCGCAGATTGAATTAAACATCTATTTGTCCATTTTTAAAACGTTTACTTGCTCAGTCATATAAATTAGCATCAAAAGGTTCTCCATTTTGTTTTAGTGGACTTGGAAATCCAGGATCAGTGCCCACAAATAAAAACTGTTGCTCAGCCACAATCCTCCTTTGTCTGACTTTGGATTACAGACACAAAGCAGTTTCAGTTAAATAAATCCACAGTAATACGTTTAGAATCCCGAGTGAGACTTAATAAGCGGGGACTCCGGCTCGCCTGTGTCACGTTTCCCATATGCATCCGCACGACATGGAGCAAACCGCACTTATTTAGCTGTGTTAAGTCTTGACCCCCTTTCACAGTGACTGGGGGGGGTGCAAATTGCCTTTCGAGACACTGGTAAACACGACTTGATTCGTAAGGCAGGCCAGATTTGAAGAGGACTGCCATTTAAATTGCATAAATAATCATGGAATAAATATTGCTTTTTTAAAAATGATCGCGATTAATTTTGATTCGATTCCAAGTCGCGGGCAAAACGGTATTTTAAAGCAGTTTAAATACTCATTAAAGTCTAATTGCTAGTAATCCTGTTCCCTTGTGTAAGAAACAGTTAAGAGTTTTTCTTATGATTCAAGATGCATTTATTACATCTCCGTCCAAGTCGGCCAAAGAACGGCGTCTGGGGATCCGTGCACTCCCGTCACAACAATTACAGCTCATTAAAAACCAGCAATTAAAACAACACCACTAGACAAAGCTAGACAAACGCTGCCGCTGTTCTCACTACTTTCAGCTAGCCGGCTGATCAGCTGCTTTTTAGCCTCGCCATATAAAAAGGCTCTTTCTTTCTTTCACGTTTAGGCGACTGGCTATGGATGCGATCTCGGGCACAACAATAAGAATATATCACAGCATCCATTTTAACCAGCTAAAAACTTGGAACGCTTTTATGACGGCACCTGTCGGTGTAATAATCGCGTAAATATTAGTAGCTACGTTTCATAAAAAAAGAACCTAGAAAGACATTGTCCAAGACAGTACAGAAAATCAAGTTTCCAAGTTCAGCAGGAAGTTGTAAATTCACCAGATCTTATTGTTTTGTAAGAGATGGCTTGCAGTTGTGACTAAGGAGGTGTTTGAAGCTCTGCTCTTGCTGTGAACTCAGACATCCCCTGTCAACGTTAATATTGTCAAAATCCAAAGCGAAAACGACGCAAACTTACCGGGCGTCAGTTCGATGTCGATCGAGTAAACCGAGGGGTTTTCACACGCCTTGTTCTCATGCCCGGCCTTAGCTCAGCCGGCCATCGTTAACGATTTCTATTTTAATTAAACTAACAGTTCACTCTGTTTCCTTTGCGAGAAATGGCTGGTCCCATCCGCAGTGAAATTTACACTGTAGCAATTCTTTATATTGCAAAACCTGATACTATAAATAGATTCACCTCACGGGGGTGTTCGTTTTTAACATTATCAAGAACAGCGATCACGCCCCGTTTCCATCGGTGTTCTGGAAAATTTCAAGATTTAAAATCAACAATAAATTGTAATTTTCACGGTAAGTGTATCTTATGTTCAATATTTCGCACAAAGAATCTGTTAGGGATAGGAAAAATCCCCACCGCGCGCAAATGGTCTGTTCCGTCGTTCCGTAGCCTGGGCTCCCCCTTCCAATGTGTCAAATTCGGCAATTCACCGAAACACATATGCACTAATTGTACTCTTACAACAACTTTCCGGAATTTAAAAATAATACTCCATATTACAAAGTTTCGAGCTTAAATGGTTCGTTTACCTGACGTGAAATTGGATTCATAGGGCACGTCCGTTTATGACATTTGTGAGTACAATAGAATATGAGATTAAACAATAGCATAATAGCGCGTGGTTCCTATTTATATGTGACTCATAAAAGTGCCTAATTATTTTTTTCAGATCGAATACATTTTCGTTTGCAGATCAAGTTTATTTAGTCATTAATTTATGCATATAGTAAGGATAATGGAAATGCAAAATGTACTACTATAAATATTGTAGTCATTTAAAAACGGTAAAGTTAGGTATTGCTTTACAATATATTAAGCTAAAATGTAGAGGGCATTAGGAGACTTATGTGGGGCTTAGGGGTTTTCTCTCCTGATAGAAAGGTTCAGGGGGTTCGGCAGGTTTTAAGAGGGTAAATGTTTGTGTGCTTGATAACTAATCCAGATAAGTAAGGCGAACTGCTTTTACACTGACGCAAAAGGATAATTAAAAACAAGCTTTTTTGTAAACTGTTTTGGATATCACTACCACTTAAAGACTTAAGAAATAAATATATACTCTGTGACAAAAAAAGTTAAAAACTCAAATGGATTGGTGGAAATGAAATGAATCTGCACGTGGTGAAAGGTCATGTGACTATATTGCAATGATTATAATATCAGATCAAACAGACAACAGAGTTGGCAGTATGGGCACCCTGCTGGGCCCATGTCAGCTGGGTGTGGCACCAGAAGGGGGTCATACAGCTGGTGTATCCTCTCCTGTGGCAAGTCAGCTCACTCAAGATCCTACAGAGTTGATCCCACACGTCCACACATCCCACACATGTTAGATTGGGGAAAGATCAGGGGACCTGGCTGGCCACAGGAGGACCTCAGCATGATGCAAGCAGTCCATAGACGCAAGTGCTGTGTGTGGATGGGTTCTGTCTTGTTGAAAGACTGTACCAGGGTGCTGTCTCAGGAGGGGTAAGACATGCAGACGCAGGATGTCACTGACATAGCGCTGTGCCGTCAGGGTCTCCCGAATCACTACCAGAGATGTCCTGAAGTCATACCCTATGGCTCCCCACACCATGATGCCAGGAGTAACGCTGGTGTGTCTCTCCACAACATGGGCAGGATTGGTCCTCTCCCCTCGGTGCTGCCATACGTGCACATGACAGTCATCCGTGGTAATGCAGAACTGAGACCCATCACTGAACATGATACAATGCCACTCGTCATCAGTCCATGCCTCCCGGTTATGGCACCACTCCAAACACAGCCATCTCTGCACTGGTGTAAACTGCAGCCTACGCATGGGACTGTGAACCCGTAATGCCAATCATTGAGACACGGTGTGGGACGACACGAGGTGTTGTAGAGAGTCCAATACCTGTGTTCGGATGGCAGGCACAGATGTCATGGGGCTTTGCAATGCTTGGTGCACAATACGGAGATCCTCCCTTGGTGTGGCCTGTCTTGGGCGACCGGAACCTTCATGACGTATGTGGGTGCTCTCACATGTCCATTGCTTCCAATATCAGGCAACTTTGACATCTGCACATCCCACATGCAGGGCAATTGCACGATACGACTACCCAGCCTCATGCAAACCCACAATGCCACCCTTATCAAACTCCGTCAAGTGCTGGTAATGCTGTCTAATGCATCTACGAATCATTTACATGGCCGTCGCTGATCTGCACATATACCCAATTACGTCCAAATCGGACCATTACTTCTGGGTGCTTAACTTTTTTTGTCACTGAGTGTATTTAAAAAAAAAAAACAGATAAAAAGGTTTGAGCACAAATCATTATGCAGTGATGGTGCTTTTTCATAGAGCACCCTTCAGCCCATATCCTGCCGTCTCCTCAGGGTGCTCCTTTGACTGGACAGCCCAAGCTGCCTCTTCCTGTGAGGCGTGTGTATTTAAATCCCTCTTTCTTACGGCTGTACTGATTTCCTGTGTTTCTTTCTGTTCTTCTTGTGTAAACAGTGGTTTAGCTGCATCTCTCCACCTGCGCAGAGCAGCTGGAGTGGGAGCTGCAGATAAAGGGAGTGGTGAGGGGTGGGGGGGGCGACGGAGCTGAGATGTCACTGCTGTGAGCCAGCACCAGACACAAACATGCCAGCACGGACTTTCCCACAAACGGCCATATCAAAATAAAGCTGGCCTTTTTTTTAAGGGGCTGGGGGAAGGGTGGTGGGGGGGGTGGTGGTTACAGGAAGTATTCAATTGTTAGGAGAAGAAAGCAAAGAGGCTGGGTGTTTCGGGGATACAGAGTGACCTGGTGGTGGGCACATCATCTATGGTGACCCACTTGGCACTTCCCATTCATAATAAACAAAGCCGCTGATGTTTCACTCTTGGCTTTTAATGTTCACATAGGAAGATGTACAAACCATCATAGTGGGCAGCCAGACCTCCTTGTTCTCACTGACCTAAATTCAGCACCTAGTACTGAGCCACTTTTTACTGGGTTAGGGACCAGTGTGACAGAAAATTCAGTCTCTTTATTGTAGTATGTTAATAAAAAAAAAATTGATCGTTCAACTGATTGGACTGCATTTGTTTTCTTATGTTTCTTAAGTCGTGGCTGTTTCCAAGGAGATGGAATTTAAGTTTAAGGACTATATAATTAGGAAATCGTTATTTCAAGGTCACTGACCATCACAGAACTTCACCGAAGAACTTTCATATAGAAAATGATTCGCCATAATGTGGTTTTGAAGCACAGATATAGACTGACCTCAATACTTAAGGCTCACACCTAAAACTGTGCCTTTTTTTGAATGTGTGCATGCGTGCGCGTGTGGTTGGGCGGTTGCCTGGCAACAGACAGGCTTCTCTCGTTATCCTCCCCATCATTCCGTGGCTGGAATGCGGGCGGCTCTCAGCACAAACCGGGGGAACGTTACTGAGAACATGGTGTCACCTTAACAACAGAGCATACCAAAATTAGCCTCCAGGGAACATTTGTCCCAAGGAGCACTGGGGCTCACGTGAGTCACACGCATTCGCTGCGAAATGTGACGTTTTAAACCTCGCTTGAGCAAGAGACGCTCGGAGGGAGAAAAAAAACATACCCCTCTATTCACAGTGCAAATAATCACTCAGCTTCAAGAGAAATCACTCTCCCTAAATAAGCAGGAGGTCTCCTTCCAATGAGACATCTTCCTGACTCGTTGGAAGTCTCAGATAGCCCAGACGGTGTGGGCTGCAAGTTTGCAGACATGCATCTCTGCTTTCATCCTGCCTTACATAATGACAGAAGGCTGCAAACCGAACCACAATGCCAGAGCTTTCAAAAAGGCTTTCCCCAGAGAGAAATCACTCAATGAAGTGCTGCTGTATAATCTACCCCGTTTCAGCCCAACTGGGTGTGGTGCCCTGGGGTGCCCCCCCCCCCCCCGAAAGTAAACGCCCTCACATGAACCCTTTTCCCATGTCGCCCATAGCAACAGGCATTGGCCAACAGCACAGAGGTCCAAACCATGGTTTGCCTGGACCTGGCATTTTTGGGTCTTTATTTTGGATTTCAGACTGCCGTCTGCCCAAAATGAAGTGTTTTACGAGAGATGACTCTCCATCCAAGACAGAAACGGACTGATAAAAACAGCCAGTGCTGTCATTATGGGAGTTCTGCTGCTCTACTGAGTCCTGTCAAAATATAGGGAGGGGGTAGTGTAGAGAATTTTTATAATAATAATAAAAATAATAATATATATATATGCATGTATGCATTTTTCTTTTATTTTTACATTTGCTGTGACAAATAAGGTGGGGGGGTGAGACTGAGGAAGAACTTGAGCTGATCTAATCTGAAGCACAAATGGCCCATTTGAAGCCATTTTATTTGGGGCACATTATGAGACAATGTGGCAGTTTGGAACAGACAATAATGACTGGGAGAGCTAAAGGTAAAAGAAAAGAGCACAGCCAGCAATGAGGTGATTGTTGTGGGTTATCAGCCCTGCCACTGGGAAGAGCCAGACAGGGGAGTGATGGCACTCCAAAGGAGAGAGTGCTGTTGTATTCAGTTCCGGTGGATTTTCTACTGTTTTGGTTTCACAATGCTCTAGAAATGATGGCTCCATTTCAACACGTCTCCCTATATGTGTATACGTGTTTAAGTCTGCAAGGGAATCTGTTTCACAGTCATTGGGAATGTGTTCTTATTGCTCCTCAAAGTTATTCCCAACGTCGAAACACGCAGCAGCGCCATAAATGAAGCTGACTTTCTGTATCCATTCCAGGTGTCTGTTGGGTTTTTCAGCTCAAAGAATCAGTCTGGCTTCATCTTCATGTTTTGCATTTCATTATCGCAAATAGTGCTGCCCTGCAGTCCAGCAGGGAAAGGGGGGGCTCCATTGATCCCAGAGTCAGTATACCATAAAAATATGAGTGATGCTTGACCTACCAGTTAGTGTGAGAACACACATGGGACCGTTTGGGAACCAGGAGAGAGGACGGATGGGAAAGGGGAGCCTTGTACCACACTGAGGCTGTGAAGTGACCTCAGCTCCACCGAGGGAATACTAATGCTGCCTTCATTAGCATGTTCTGCATTAGCCCCCATTCCTTACTTTGTATGGACACGAAAGAGCCTAACATTAAAGGGGTCTACACTGCACACTGTGTGGTTCGCATGTTCTGGCTTCGCCGGTGCCAGATGTTGAGGTCTTCCAGCTGTTTGCAATGCAGGGTCATTAGCCAAACCTTAGCCAATATAATGGTATATATAGTGCATCTGAAATCACCTGTGATACAAACTGAACGGATAAAAAAGCCTTGATGCATGTGTCATGTTACATCCCATCGGACCGAATATCCACTGATACTTGTTAAATAGCAGTAGCTTGACACCTGCTGCCCGCATACTGACTACTCATTCGTGATCATGCTGGAAGATTAAATGCCTGAATATGTTATTTAAAATGAGATCATTGCCGTCTGCTGCTTGTCAGATGTATCACAAGTGAAAGCACGAGTTCAGTGGCGCCACCTACTGTGCTGGAGTTCAAACTTGTCGGTCCAAACGGCTGCAGGCGAGAGTTGAAGGCACCACTTCAGAATGGGGCTCCCACCTCCTAAGCCCCTCTCATTTACCCTCATTACCTCTCTGACGTCCATTCCCAGTGGTGACGCCAAGCCCCCCTCCCACTGGTGCCTGCAGAGAATGAGCTGTCCTAGGCGGGGGGAGCGGGTCATGCTTGAACACTGTACTCCCTGATTACTCATTGACCCCAGAGCGCCATGTCCATCCTGAGATGTGATTAAGGCCAATCGCAGCTGCCACTGTCACAGTCACACTGTCACGCTGCAAAAAGAAGCCAGAGGGTGATGCAGCCGCTGCAGAAGTGCGATTTATCGCATTCGCCTCCGCCCACAACCCCCATAACCGACAACCAAGCCCCCCCACACACCCACCCACCCACCCTGAACCCCTTAGATGAGGACCTGGCTTGTTCTGTCAACAACCAGCTCACCAACACCTCTGTAACTAGGGACCAGGGATTTCCTAAGATATACGTCTTGACTGCATTTCCAGCCACATACATCCCACTAAATCCCAGGACTTCTGATATTACATTCATCTGTGTCTCCTTGGGAAGAAATGAAACTCACGGGGCAGCACCCGCTTGCAGATCAATACCTGAGCCCCAGAACATTGAACCAGCAGAATCAATCTGTTTTACAGTCCAGAGATACAGGGGCACACCGCTGATACGGTCTTTGGCTTATTGTGCTTATTGGGATTCAAGTATCTTCATAACAGCTCTGTTTGTAACCATGGAAACCTGGAGTAGAGTAAAGCTCTTTGGGACTGGTTTTATTTGGAGCAGAATTGGGATCCTTAGGTCTGTGCTTCACATTTATTTTTCATTTCTAAGCATGCATCATGGAGTATACCTAACTCCATGTATACCTAATACCTAACCCTTGCCAGCATAAAGCATGGAGATAAATCATTCTTATTTGCCTGGGAGCTTTTGAACAGTAAGACGCCACACATAAGATAAAGTGGCTTGATGCAGTCACATATTAATGTGTCCTCTTAGCCACTGAAAATCACATATGCATCTAATAATTATACAGCATTGGAAATATATAACAATCGTCTGATATTTGTCAAAAATATACCTTGAATACTGTATGTTCATTTCATTAATTTGGTAGATAAAACATGTGCAATCGTGTTGTTTAGTACATTGCATTTAAAATGAAGGATATTATTTAGAATTCTGCCAACACTGATTTCCTTTTCAATGGCCTTGCAATAAGTGTAATTCGAACGAAAAACGCAACGCTACGTGCTGAAAGTACATGCGTCCACACAGGCCGGCTGTTTGTGCATTAGGGTAGTTACATTTTTATCACTGGGGCTGAAAGGGAAAGCTTTAATTTATCTTCATCTTTCTCACTGACTGACGTAGGCGCATGACGTCCCGGCGTCTTTACGGCGTTTCCAGATGGCAGAAATGAATGGTTCATGAGCAATATGACTGTTTGTTACGAGCCATACTGCTCTGCATTTGCTTCCATCTGCCAAACACACAGCGCCCCCTGCCTCATGGCCTGGGCTTTCTGGGGTAGGTGACCCTGTACTGAGTAACTGATCATGGAATGACGGATGGATCGATCGATAATCCTTGTCGCCGAGTTCAGCCGAGGATAAAATAAGACTTTTGAGCATTGCGATATTGCATCCAATCAATGGTGCTAGGTGACATAATATCTCATTGGCCGAGATCGACTAAAATGCATCACCTTTTCATCAGAGTTTTGTCGTCGTTCTCGTCTTAATGGTGAGACGTTTTACGTTCATCAACTGGATCTACAGTAACCAAATTCTGCCGAGCTGTAAGGGGTTTTAATATAACATTGAGCTTTCATTTCTGTCCAAACCGCAAAAGATCGTGATGAAGATCTCAACCATATCACTTGCCTAATATTTAAATGATATATAATCTTTCATTTTTAAAACCTCATTCTAAATCTCCAATATCAAAACAAATGTACTTAAGATAAAGGCATATAAAGATCAAATATGAATAATAAAAAGACAAGTTTGAATATTATTCTGCTAAATGTTAAACATATGTAGTTAAATAACCCGTTATACAGTGTAACCATCTTTTCAGCATATTACAAGGTGGCATCGTCTGCTTGAAAGCCAGTGTTGTTAAAGGACCCGAGGTGGCTTTGTTCCATGTTCATCGATACGCATTTTTCCGTCACAAACCCTCTCGGAGTGAGGGTGTTGCGCAGAATGTCCTGTTCTGAGCAGGTATGAATAATCCGCTGCCTTTGAGGCGTACCTTACGTCTTAGGTGTGCTTTGCTACGTTAACCAAATTACACAGCCTACGGCCAAATAATATGTGAACACATTCCTCTCAGCTCGGACTGCAAGTCCCAACACAGCCTGAAAGCCTAGAGGACATGAGCAGAATTAAGTGGTCCTCGACTTGCTCCTTTCTGTGTTTTGTTTTCCCGAGCATACTAGGCACTGTGCACTACATCGCCGGCTATGTGCCTTGCTAAAATGTTGAGTGAATGACAATATTATTTACTGAATAAACAGACAAACTTGAAACCAACATTCCCGCGAAATTACAAACATTAACATTTCTCGTAATACTGCATATCAAGGCTGCGTGTCACACCTCTGCCTCCCTGGATTAAACGTCCTTCCCCTGTAGCCCTTTGCATGTATGTAAGATGCCGTCACCAGCTTCAGTGGCTGAGTCATGGAATTCCAAACGCTCCCTTGGGCGCTGTACTCTGGGGCCCCAAAAAAACTTTTGCACGTTGTCAAGCAGGGTGTAGTGATTGCATAATGAGCTGCAAACACCTTTTCCTACTTTACCCACCCTATAAAGAAAGCACTGAATTTACCCACTTGATAAGCAGTGCTTGAAGTGAGCTGGTAGGCTCTTCAGAGCTCACCCACTGGGAATGTTTCTTGCTGGTGCTGAATAACAATGGGTTTACTAGCACCTGTTTTCCCTATTCGCGCACTGTTGATGAGCAATATTCAGTGGCGGCCAAAGCATTAGATGCCTTAGACATCTGCCAGTTCCTCAGAGGGGGGCAATTTAGCAGGGCAGTTTCACTTTGTCTCGGACTGAGGGCGCCAGTGGTGAAGCTTGCTTAAGGCATCACATAGGCTTCCATCGGTGACTGGCAATATTAAACTTTTTTGAGTCCTCCTAACTTGAGATCAATAATATTGGAAAATACACTTGGTTGACATAAACGCATGCAGTGTCATGGTACATCTAATCTAATCTAATCTAATCTAATATAACAGCCTTAGTCTGTTATGTTTTTACTATTATTAAAATACGGATCATAATTTATATATCTGAGGCCAATTGAGGTCCGTTCGGTTTTAACTTGGTTTAAGGTACCTCGTCATCGTCGGGTTACTGAAGTCTTAGACATAGAAGTGTTAACTCTGACCCCTTGTGGAATGTACGGTAATTAAGTGTGAAAGAATTCTGTTACGTAACGGCAATTTCTTAAAAATCTAATAGCTCCAAATGTGGAGGTTTCATTTTTCGTTAGTTATAGTAGTGTTGTTATTATTGTATATTATATTGTTAAAAATGATCCGAATTATATGGTAGGCCTACCGCTCCTTAATCATTACGAACAGTTTCTCTGTGTAGCTCCCTTATACTATTTAAAATTAACACACTGATATGTCCTACTGATCTGATTTACAAGTCCTGGATTATGACCATCCGCACTTTTGGAATTCCGTACCGCCGTCGGGAGCAGTGCCGCTTTCTCTATGGAATATTGGGTAGTTTCGTTCTGCGCATGCCCAGACGCCAGAGACCCCCCGCAGTAGCTGTCCAAACACGCTGCCAGCGGTCGCGCAGTTCCCTCTGTGGTAAGGATACCCTGTTTTATAACGCACTGACATTTTAAATTAGTCAGTCCCGTCTCTTCGTAACCATTACTAAAGATTTGTTGAGCTGGAATGGCTATAACGGGACAGCTAGAATAGGACAGCACGAGCTGACAGGCGCAGACCACCAGCAATATGACAGGGCACGAAAGCCTAAGTTTAGCTGGGAGTTTGCAGCTCGGAAATGCAAACCTGCGGGAGATCCGCTGCGGTGCCCCGTCTCCGCACGCTGGGTGGAGACCGGCGGAGAGCACTGCAAATAATAACTCCTCACCAGAGTCTTATTTACGTAATGCCTGTAGCATGTCCTTAAGGGGGGCGCCTCTGGTAACGTCCTGTTTAGTGTTTTTCTCTTAGCCACAGCGTATTATCCCTTTTTCAAAAGGAAACCCTATATAAAACGCTGCATTTTGTATATTCCCACAGTGGCGTTGTCATTGTACAAGGTTTTTTTTGCCAGCGGTACTTGTCATAAACAAGTACAACACCCATAAAAACTTTTTTATTGCACGGAGCGGACGGTATTGTTTACACTCCATTGGTGTGTTACTGTTTTTCACGATAGATACTTTTACATTAAATGCAACTGACAACACTTCCAAGAGAAGATACCATACAAGTAGGAATGGACATTTGTGTTACTTAAAGAGGCAGTTTATCTTCACAACAGAAGCATTTTATCCTGTTTTATTCGTTCCGAAACTTTAAGTGTTGATAGGGTTTACAAGGGCTACATGTAGGTCTCCTCAATCAACGCAAGGTGGCGCTGTCTGCACACGAGACCCGCGAGTGTAAGCGGCGACGAGCCAAACGTAATAGTTTTCAAGTGGATGAAAATTACCCGGCTTCTCTAAATATTCTGGAGGGTGTTTATTACTTACACTTAATCTAAAAACGACCCTCTTAGTTTGCCGTGAACAATAGTTCCGCCGTCAGGATTTGCGGGGAGCGTCACACGACTGTCCCGAAAAGACAATAGATATAAAGGGCAGTCCGTTATTAAACTAGTAAAATTGCAAAAGAGCGGGATCTGAGGTTGGCGCGGAAATTCCGACTGATGCAGTCGCCAGGTGGACAAAGTACGCAGGTTATTACAGAGCAAGCGGAGAGCGATCCCAGTAATAGTTGTTTTATAACCCGTAAGTCAACGAATTACATTGCATTACATTTCTGAACATTCACCAAACTGTCTTCTCACTGCCAGGGACAGGGAAATTTTGCGACTGTCGATGTCACAGCGCTCTTTAGATGCGCAGATAAAATACCCCCCCCCCCTCGTCCTGTGACAAATACCGAGAAATCCAAATCGTCCGGCTTTAGCTGAATGTCACACTACTTGGCGGAGGGGTGTTTTGATATTTCTTGCTACAAAGACTCCCCTGTAGCAGCAGCCTAAAACAGATCATGGCAGAGCGGCAAAGAGCCGTAATTAATAACCTGTTATACCTGCGTTTGGTGAGAGTTATGTAACCAAAACGCAGAGTATCTGCTATGAATGTGCATGCAGGCTTATTTCATATGTGCGTGCTTATGTGTTTTGTGCGTGTGTGTGTGAGAGAATCATGCATGCATATGTATGTGTGTGTGTGTGTGTGTGTGTATATGTTTGTGTGTGTGTGTGTAAATCATGTATGCATGTATGTGAGTGTGTGAATCGTGTGTGTGTGTGTAGGCTGATAAAGACGCCGTCCATCTCCGGACGCTAACACCCCGCCCCCCGACGGTCCCACCCCCGCGCCGGCTGCGCCATGTTACGCCGCTATGCCGTTTGCATTTGCTTTTACAGCGGCGAGAAAAGTGAGCTTGCTTGGGGGGGGGGACAGCAAAGAGGATCGGCGGTGTCCGTGTGCGGACGGAGGAGGAAACGCTGGCCTGTTTTTTTTTTTTTTTTTAATCCCAATTTTGGGCATCTGATGCAATTCCAGGGCCGTCGCTCATACGGGATCGTGAGCATTGCACGCATGGCTTAAGATGACTGGGCGCGAGCTATAGCCGTGTTTTCTCGCCCCCCCCCGGGAGCCAGGAGGCCCTGCGGTGACTGTCTGAAGCTCGGCTGATGAGGGTTTTTGTGGAGCTACGGACGATGAATTGAACTGGGATTATATTCAAGCCCTCTCGATTTTTTTTCCTCCCCCCCGCATATAAATTGGACCCCCCCGGATCTGTTTATGTAGGTAAGCATTTGCGATCGCATATTGCGTGCCGCTTCGCTTTGATTTGCAATTTTCTTTTCTTCTGTCCTGGGGAGGGGGTGTGTTGGCTTTAGTTACAAATACTGTTTACGTCTCTGGCTGTCGGCTGCAAGTAAGTAGCGCCTGGGGAGCGGAGCGCGCGCGCGAAATGCGCTGTTTGCCGAGGTACCGCGCGGGGGAATGCGAGGTGCATGCCGGCTCGTGCTGGCGTTTCCTCCGCATGTGCCAGCCATGCACATGCATGCTGTATGTGTGCATCCGCACGGCTACAGCGCCGTATTGTCGGCTACTCGGTTAAAACGACTAGTTCTGAACTGTAGTTAAGGATTCCGTCTGCTTTTTAGTTGGTAGGTTGCAAGTTATTTAAACGGCTGTGTAGTTGCGCTGTGGTGCATAACCTATTTTGAGCCAAGCACTGTCCTAGTTATCTCAAAAAAGCGGTCATTAAAACTCTCCAGGTTAGTTTGCACTGGCGTTAAATGATGTCAGCCAGATAAAGACGTTTATTGCGCCCGCTGTCACTGTTTCTAACGGAGTAAGACTGCGTCAGTGGTGTGTATGTTCTATTATCTTTACGAAGGTGTGATTACAGCAGTGCTAAGTGCTGCCCAGAAAGGACACTAAATTTATTGTCTCTTTTTTAGATTCAGTCGTGAGGGATTGAAGCGGAATTGGCCATTAGATGGGTTGTAACCGCTGTGTAGAACCACGAGTAGCCTAATTTATGGCTAAAATGTAGTGCCATTTTCTTTACCTGGAATGACAATACGGTAATTGAGAACTTGTAAGTGCGTGCATGTTTCACTGGGATCGAACATGACTACATGAGGGCCAGGTCCGTTTTTCGGGGGATCGCTCGCTTTCGTTTTCCCTGGAAGTGGGGGTGAGTTTTATCCGTGTACACCGGCACAGCTTCCGGGCGTTGGGGGGGGCGAGGGCACCCACCTCTTTGAGAAGGTGGTCTTCATTCAGATATCCAGCCTCCCTGTAGTAGACATTATGTTTTAAGTGTTTCCCCTCGTGGAAGGGTTATATTTCGCTAATTTTTGTCAGTAACTTGTAAATGTCAGGGATGTTGGGCCAGCGTATACACTGTCCCACCCTCTTTCGGAAGTTGACTATCTGCCGGAAGACTGACCACCTGGCGTGAGTCTCGCTCAGCGTCTCAGAGGCCAGCAGGACTCTGGTCCCTGGGTGGGATGGGGGGGTGACAGGGACAGTGTCCTTGATGGTGGCAGATACCTCGTGAAAGCCTTTCCGAAGTGCCAGCTAACACGCCACTAATCCTCCCTGTTGTTTAATGCACATGCACCCGGTCTGCCTGTATTCATTATTGGAGGCTGTGATGTTAAATGGGGGGTGTTTGCGAAGCTGAAATGGGGGTCAGCTGGCAGGCGGTGCAGAGCTGGGGGTGGGCAACACCTGAGCCAAGGCCCCTGCGGTGGGGGCAGGTGTCTGTATGTGTGATTGGGGAGGGGGGACCAGTCAATTAGGGTGGAGGGCAGGATAGGGGGCTTCTGTATGCCAGGCAGTGTCCCTAGGGTCTCTTTGTTTCCCGGGGGGGTCTTGGTCTTGCTTATTACCAAACCCATAGGCCTGCTGCCAGGGCATTTGTGGGATGGGCTACACTACTTAAGTGACACATTTCTAAGCAGATCCCAGCTGTCGAGAAGCATGGTTACCAAGATGAATGCTTTTATATTTTATTAAATAAAACCTTCCAATGACACAGCTTTGCTTTGTCTGTGGACCCATTAATCACACCCAGATGATTCAGAATTAAAAATACTCCCTCTAATCTCGAAAATATTCCCTTCTGCTGCCCAGTAACCTACAAGCAGGTACATTAGGCTGTCATGAAAAGACCTCTAGTCTCCACCACAGCAGAAATGCAGAGGTGTGCATCTGCATGGCTGTGACCTTTTTTATGGTTTCCAGCATTCCCCGGTAAAAGTCGCATTTAAAACCTGGCCAAGATGGCGCATGCCACTGAGTTTATTTATTTTCGTTTTCACATTATCTTCTGCATTCGCTTCCTGACACAGTGAACGCACAAGAGCTAAAGACACACAAGTTTGGTTTTCTCTACCATTGTCTTTCACTTTGGGCTGACAGCATTTCAGCAAGGGAAGTACTGAAGACTACTCAGCCGAACGTGATATACCGACAATCTAATTCTTTTTCTCGTGAGTGAGTGGGGTTTGTTTCAGATGGATGACATCCCTCCTGGTTGGCTCAGGACGCCCCTTTTTCCTGAAAAGTAATCCAAGCACTGCCTCATTAATGAAAGCCCCGGTCATGACCTTGGCACTGTGTCACTGTTCTCGGTCCAATCAGGTCCCATATGGCTGCTTTGGTCTTGATTCCGTTTGGACAAAAACTGGTTCTGACCTTGACTGCTTCTGTCTTGTGAAGGGTTAGAATAGCATCCTATCACTTATCACGAGTAAGGTCGGGGACTGGAGCCCATCCCAGGCAGGACAGGACTCCACTCTGGGTGTGAATGCGCTGACAGCAATGTTTGGTGACACGGGGTCACCTAGCTGCATGGTTTCAGGGCCTGGAAGCTGGCTGCACATCACAGAGAGCACGTGAACTCCTCTCGCACAGAGTGGTGGCGGGATTCGAACCACCAACTCTGGATGTATGAGGGAGCAGCACCACTTGCCGTCTGCTGGTTAGTGACTGCCGAGTTGATTCAAAGCACCGGTGCCCATCTTAGTTTTCCTGCCGACTTCACAGTCGCTCTTATCGCACATTTTTGGAAAGCAGCATTTGGTTGTAAATGTGATCTAATGCTGCGCCGTATTTTACCTGGGAAGTCGGAACTCGGAACTGGGAATGACGTCACACTTGAGTTAATCGCGTTCCTGTTAACCGGGGGTGTGTTTCCCAAAAGCATAGTTGCAAACTATGTTAGCAACTTGCCTCGCTGGATCCATGCAACTGAATGAGTCCAACTATGTAAGTTGCTAACCGGAGCTTTTGGGAAATGCAAACTGGGTTGGAAAGCCATTTAGCAATACCAGGGGCCCGTTTCAAAAACCAAGATTTCTTCCATAGCCAGATAACTTTTCAGTTACCTTAAATCTGACAAGTTATCCGTATAAGAAATCCTGCTTTCTGAAACAGGCCCCAAATCTAGCCAGGTTGTTAGCATTGTTAGCAATATCAGTTGATGATAACACGTGCATAAAAACACTGTAGCAACACATCCTCAAATATCGGATGGACAGTAGGGGTACAGATAGCGGATGGACAGTAGGGGTACAGATAGCGGATGGACAGTAGGGGTACAGATAATGGTTGGACAGTAAGGGTACAGATAGTGGTTGGACAGTAAGGGTACAGATAGCGGTTGGACGGTAGGGGTACAGATAGCGGATGGACAGTAGGGGTACAGATAGCGGATGGACGGTAGGGGTATAGATAGTGGTTGGACAGTAAGGGTACAGATAGCGGATGGACAGTACGCCGTCCTGTCCTGGGCCTGGGCATACGCCACCCTGTCATGGGCATGGGCATAGGCCACCCTGTCCTGGGCCTGGGCATACGCCGCCCTGTCCTGGGCCTGGGCATAGGCCGCCCTTTCATGGGCATGGGCATAGGCCATCCTGTCCTGGGCCTGGGCATACGCCGTCCTGTCCTGGGCCTGGGCATACGCCATCCTGTCATGGGCATGGGCATAGGCCATCCTGTCCTGGGCCTGGGCATACGCCACCCTGTCCTGGGCCTGGGCATACGCCGCCCTGTCCTGGGCCTGGGCATAGCCCGCCCTGTCAAGGGCATGGCCATACGCCGTCCTCACCAGGGCCTGGG